>VYZM01022949.1:721955-733802 GCA_013398915.1 Dromas ardeola | reverse complement strand
AGTGCTGTGTTTAGTCTTTTAGTATGGGGAGGTGTTCTGATGTCTGATGTTTTGGTACTGTTTTCCCAAATCTGGGACTCTTCGGTTCTCCACATTCTGGAGAACTGCTGGAGAGGGGACAGCAAAGGGCTACCAAGATGATGAGGGGACTGCAACACCTCTCTTATGAAGAAAGGCTGAGGGATTTGGGTCTGTTTAGTCTGGAAAAAAGACGACTGAGGGGGGATCTTATCAATGCTTATAAATACTCAAAGGGGGGGTGTCAAGAGGACGGGGCCAGGCTCTTTTCAGTGGTGCCCAGGGACAGGACAAGGGGTAACGGGCACAAACTTGACCATAGGAAGTTCCATCTCAACACAAGGAGGAACTTCTTTCCTTTGAGGGTGGCAGAGCCCTGGCCCAGGCTGCCCAGAGAGGTGGTGGAGTCTCCGTCTCTGGAGACATTCCAAACCCGCCTGGACGCGTTCCTGTGCCACCTGCTCTGGGTGCGTAGGTGCACAAGGAGTGTAGAGCAAAAGATACGGAGGGTCCAACCCTCGTCTTAAACTGCAAATCAACACGATAAGAGCCTGCCAGCCTGGACACAGAAAAAAGAATACATTTAGATGTTAGAAGACCCCAGATGAAAATTCACCATTGGACTCAAAGTCACGTGGTCAGCATGTGAGGGGCGGGTGTGTGGATCACAGGGGTATCATTGCCCAGGGATTTCTTTGTTCAGGGTCCCTCTCTGGAGGCACCCAGCCCGGGCTCTTCTTGCTGACGTACCTTTCAATTAAATTAATTATTTTATAAAATCCAACACCTGAGACTCTGCTGTAGCAAACTGAGGGTCGAGCCTGAAGATGGAGGAAGCGCACCTGAGAGTGTATGTGTGTGTGTGAATGCTCGGGCTTCTCCTTTAACAGCATGTGGCCGTACAGTGTCCAACCAGAAACACACCTGGGCGGGGGGCAGGCTCTTGGGTAAAAACACGGGGATTTTTGCCAATACAACCAAAGTGGTGCTTCCAGGGAGCAGAGGGTCCGCTGGGCTGTTCCAGGCTGAGGGATGGGTGTGAGGGACACAGTGTGGGGACAGACACTCTCATGGTGCGGGAACAGGCTGCTCCCTGGGTGATGGGCAGTCAGGCAGTGCGTGCAGGGGGTTTTCCCGGTGCCCATGTTCTCACCTGGCACCAAGGAGGTGATGGTGAGAGCTCACCTCCCAGGGCAGGGAGCCTTGTTCTCCAAGGTGCATTAAAAAGAGCATGGCCAGCAAGTCGAGGGAGGTCATCCTCACACTCTACTCTGCCCTGGTGAGGCCACATCTGCAGTACTGTGTCCAGTTCTGGGCTCCCCAGTTCAAGAAGGACAGGGAACTGCTGGAGTGAGTCCAGGGGAGGGCTACAAGGGTGATCAAGGGACTGGAGCATCTCTCTTACGCAGAAAGGCTGAGAGCCCTGGGTCTGTTTAGCCTGGAGAAGAGAGGACTGAGAGGGGATCTCATCAATGCTGAGCAATATCTAAAGGGCGGGTGTCAAAAGGATGGGGCCAGACTCTTCAGTGGTGCCCGGTGATGGGACAAGGAGCAATGTGCACAAGCTGGAACACAGGAAATTGTGTCTCAACATGAGGAAAAACTTTACTTCCAGGGTGTCAGGGCACTGGCACAGGCTGCCCAGAGAGGGTGTGGAGTCCCCTCCTCTGGTGATCTCAAAACCCACCTGGACACGTTCCTGTCCAGCCTGCTCTGGGTGACCCTGCTCTGACAGGGGAGTTGGACGAGATGATCTCCAAAGGTCCCTTCCAACCCCCAACATTCTGTGATTCTATGATTAATATGGCAGTCTTGATCATATGCACAAGCATTTTCTGAACTCATGCCGCAATGGGGAGAAACGCCGCTGCACATCAACTAATTCCACTGCCGTCACTCAAGGAATTCCTACAAGTAAATGCCCTTAATGTTTCATGACTCTTGTTTTGGCTTTTATTTTTTCCCCGCTGTCTTTTACCTACTTGGCTCACGGTTGACCGTGCCCTTGGTTCGAGGGGTTCCCACTGCAGCCCCGCACCCAGCTGTGAAGGGTGTTTCCTGTGGGATTTGTGGGGACGTTGGTTTTGTGACAAGTGGCTCTGCTGTGACCCTGCTCGCGGTCAGGGTCCGCACCGGGGAATCTTGGCTTTAGCCGGAGAGCAAGAGTTGGATTAAATCCACATCCTGACTCAACCCACTGCTGACTGCTGCTCCCTGCCGCTGTGACAACAAGTGGATAGAAATGCCTGCGCCTAATTCCAGTGGGTCTCAAATAAGCCTCTGCTTTGGAAACAAATTCATTTCTTACCATGGGTTTCACGTCTCAAAATAACTCAACATATTACTGCAGCTTGTGGTTTACTACCAACTTTGTTTCCCGTACCAAAAAACCTTGCTCAAGAGCGGTATCGAAATGTAATTAAGAGACACCAATCATTAAAACAGCAAAGTCATCTTGTAAGCCTTGTGAACACCATGAACTTTTTCACTTACTCATTCTGTGGGTATGTGTCTTACAGTCAGACATACTCGACTGTAATTTACCATGTGAATCTAAGTCTTAATGTTTCCTGCGGAAATGTGCTTTGTCACCCTGCTTGGTCGTACGCAGCTGAGCAGCTCTCTACGGATGAACAGGTTTATCCAGGGCTAAGGCCCTTTGACTTTCACCTAAAATATTTGTCAGTTCTGTTTTCCAATTTTCAGTCAAAAATATTTTGAACTGAAATGTTTTGAATTTTGCCTGAAACATTTGAGACCTTATTTGCCTACGGTTAATCTTTAAATTGGTTAATCAAATAATGGATCCAATTATATGGCCACAGCATACTCTGTCCCCTTATTCATTTTGCAAGGAAGAAAAAAAAAAATGCTGTTTTTTAATTTAACCAGCAAGCTAAAAATCCGGCACTTGGGTGGTTCTAAACTTGACTATTAAAGAATTGTTACATTCAGCAAAATGATGCCTGTTAGAAAGCTGGAAAGGATTGTTCTTTCAGTTCATCAGAGGGAGAATCCAGCAGAGAAGATCCTTCATGAACAGGCAACAGTGGGACAGAGAAGGTGAACAGGAGAGTGCCGTGAACCAGTAGGAGGGTGGCAGAGCCTGCCGTGTCTTAGAGTGACCAACAAATGTGTTTTCTAGTTTGTACTATCAGCAATTTGTCAGTTAGTCCCTTTCAACCTATTTTATTCATAGTTCTGACAGCCTTTCTGTGGTTTCAGGTCTTTCAATACTGTTTGATCCAGTTTTGCACTTCAGGAATACACAATTCCTTCCTGCGGCAGCCAGAGCAAAAAAAAAACGAAAACAAAAATATGGGTTGCATTGAGGGCCCATGATTCCTGAAGGAGGACGGTTGGGACAGCGTTTGTCCACCCTTGGATTAACCACCAGCAGCTGGAAATTCTTTTTCCATGCAGAAAGCTTTTCTGACAGAAATAAGAAGGCAAGAACATGCTCGGGTGGTTTTTTTTTTCAACATCAAAGCCCGGAACAAAAGGTTTCCAGCATCTCAGACTGCTCAGGTTTTCTGGGACCTTTCCCTTCCAGCCCACGTTCGATGTCTGCTCAAGGCAGTGGAGCTTCATTTCGGTAAAAGCCAGGGCATTTAGGAGCCGGGATTTGGCCGGTGTCTCTCTCGCAGTTCCCTGGTGCCTTGCAACAGGACAGCAGAGAGCCTTATCACCTTGAGTTCATGCCTCCAAAGCTGTTGTCTTCTTCCAGCGGCTCTGGATATTACCTAATGATCACTGATTAGATATCATCTCAAGACTGCTCACCTGCAGTCACCGAATAGGTATCATCTCAAGACAGCCACCAGCCTGAGCTCCTGGGCTGTCTTGTTTGTTGGCCGTGGTGGACTCAGCAAAAGTAAGACGTGTCCATGAGGAAAAGCGAAACCTCCTCCCATTCCTGGCCAGTGAAAGCCCCAGCAACCTCCTTCTCGGATGCCCAGGTATAAGTGCCCAGGACCCAGGAATGTGGCTGTGCCTATGGAGAGACTGTGCTCCTGTGGCTCCAGGACGCAAGAGACGCTCTGAAAGACCACAGCATATATAAGATAAAACATTGACCTGTTTCACAGGGGCGTTCGGTTCAGTCGAGCAGGGCCTTGCTCATACAGGGACAACTCAGCTTGTCCTGAGCAATGAGTAAAACTTTCAGCCTCCTGCTCCCCTTGCCATAACTACTGCTGAGAAGTGTTTTCAAGGGTTTCAGGAGTCATTTGGGTTGATTCACATTTGGCTTTGAGATGCCTAGAAGATGCTGACTGTGTGGAAAGTTCTGAGGATTGTCCCCTAAAGACCTGTCTCCTTTAGCATCAGGCAGTTTAAGTCACCGGTGGCATTTGAAGCACAGTTTTAGCACCATCATCAGGGTTTGAAACTATCACCTCTGCCAAAGACTGATAGCACTTGACCTAATGAAATAACTAGTCTCAGTCACAAGCTATTTCTTCCAGAAAACAAAACAAACAAAAAAATTTGTGTGCCTCAGTTTCCCTTTTCGTAACACACAGATGATTACACTGCAAAGCAGCAATGACCAGTGCAGAGAGTCCCAAATAATGTCTCTCTGATGCTTAGACTACATTAAAATGATGCTATAACAACGTTAAAATAAGACTTTGGTATTTCTGTTCAATAATGATTGGGGTTAGTTGTTTGGTAACACTGTTCCGATGCGTTTTCTGGGTGCGAGGACTCGAAAGGGTGTTTATTTAACCTGTCCTTGAGTTACAGTCATGAGAGGGAGCCTTTACATTTCCCCAGGTGTTTCACAGGTATGTTTAAAAAAAAAAAAAAAAGAGTCAAAGCCATCATTTCTTTTAAGAACAGCTTTGGCCAAATCTCTCTGTGGTGCCAGAAAGCAGAGCAGGGTCCATGCTTGGTACCAGGAGGCAGAGCTCTCTTAACTGGAACGATCCTGATTCACCCCTGCAAAAGAGCCCACGGGCTGACTGCGCCGTTACTATATTCAGAATCCGTTTGGACACTTTTGACTTTTACGCTTTCTGAAATAAGGTAATAAAGCAATTAGAAATAGATAATGGGAGGAGAGAGCGCTTCACCAAAGAAAGCAGAAGAAAATAGCGTGGTGTAATTAATACAGTGCTGGCAGGAGCGAAAATGAGCTGTAACAACTGTACTGTCACTGGGAGCGTGGCTGCAGGCTGAGGCTGTGACAGCAGAGAGGGTCCTTTTGCCACCCAGCACAATCTGGCCCAAGACTGCCCATCTTTGGGCCAGAAGGAAATAAAATCGTAATTTAGAGCTAGGAGGACGTAAAGGTTCTTGTCATCCTTCGTTGTGTGTCAGCCAGAGGATTTATCCAAATGAAAACATGCTCCCACATCAAAAGAGGAAGGGAATTAGGGCAACCAGAAAGGTAGGTGTTTTTTTAGGGAAAAATCCAAGAATGTCCAAAGTGGAGGACTGGCTTAAAAATAAAAGGGAGTCTGCTGTGCCAGAGAAAGAATGAGTGGGCTTAGAGACAGGAGAGATCGCACAGGGAAGGAGCTATCTTTTTCTTCAGCGTTATTCATTTTTAATTTGCATCGTTACAGTGTGTGGAAGCGCCAGGTGGAAATCAGGGCCTCATTGTGCTGGGAATTGTGCGCAAACATAATGATTAAATGTTGCCAGCTCTGCAGAGGTTGAAATATCATTCTTCATCTCTGCAGCATCACTAACCAGCATAATTATTGCCAAATAAGTTTTTCTGCAATTGCTCTTCCGGAATATCTGTGCCACTTGATTTCTCTCAGAGTAACCACGCCTGAGGGGATGAAAAAGATATATTTGTACCAGGTCCAAGCTGGTAACCTTCACAGGTAATAATAACTGGTCAGAGGCAGAATCTGCTCACTGCATTTGCAGACACGTTTGGAAATTATTTGCTTGTGTCTCGGTTTCCCTTTCTGTAAAATGGGAATAGGAACACTGCACTCACGGCTCGCTCTCTTCACCTAACATCCATGATGGGTGCGAGAGTCCTCTGTTAGACCCTCGGAGCACTCTACTGACAGCATCGCATACAAGGGCTTGTTAGTGCTGGTTGTAATGATTAGGAATTAACTGAAGAATATATCTTCTTGTATTTTTTTCTGGCTGAAAGGACTGGAGGCAGTGTCTGATCTGCTGAAGGTTCCTTTCCTATTGGTATTTTACTATTAATTAAATAGGTATTTTACTATTAATTAAATAACTGTGTAAAAACCAAAACACAATTAAACAAGGAGTTTTCAAAAACCCAGACACCCCAACCCTCAATTGCCACAACATAAATAGGAAGCAACACAGCAAACTGTCATTGATAGGGTCCTCGCACGATGACCGGGTCCCTTCGGATTTCGTGACGCTTCGGCTCACTGCTCAGAGGTCAGAGAGCAGCAGGATCCACTGGCCACATTTTTACAGCTTCAACTACAGTTGCTTTCTGGCCGCGACAGATGCCAAGAGCAGGGAATCCTTCCCTAACCCTCAGAGCAAGGCCAGCTCAAACCGAGAGGAGGGGAGGGCGGCCCTGCTGGTCACCCACACCTCCCCACTGAAAGACCTCCACGGAACATGCTCAGCAGCAACACCAGGACGCTGCAGGGTGCAGCTTTTCTCAGGGCAAATCTTAAACCTGTCATTACTTTAGTTTTTCAACACTTTAGACGCGCAGACTTTTAGCTGTTGTGTCCTATCGTGCATTTGGTAATTTTGCATGAATGTTTTGCAAACTGGAAGGCACCAGGAGAAGGGGCTGCAATGAACGGGCTGAAATAGAGCATCTGTGCCAACGAAGGCTCCCCCATGGGGCTGAGCCCTTCCTCCTTGCTCTCCCACCCCGCAGCACCAGCTCCAGCCCTTCTGGTGGAGGGACCGAAACCATTGCCACGGGCCTTTTCATACCCCAGAGGGGACGGGTGGGTGTTCAAATCAGACACTTGCTCAGTTTCCTCCAGAATGCTATCACTCTGCATGGCACCCACCTGAAAGCCACCGGCCCCCCTGGCTTAGGGGAGGAGCTTGTTTTGGCAAAAGAATTAAGGTTACAATATCTCATTTTTGCTGGTTGCAGCAATGGTTGAAAAGCAAAGAAAAGGATCCCCAAAGAGCGTGCGTTTTTAAAAAAAAAACAAGCAAGAAGATGAAAATAAACCCTCCCATGATTTTAAAAGCAGTCTTGGGACTTTTAGGGATCCCAGCTCAGAGGTTTTGAATAGCAGCCACAGGGGATCATTTACAAGTAGCATTTTTCCTAATTTCCTGTTCTGCCTTTTAATACTTCCTAGGAAAGAATAGGGGCTTTGCATTACAAGCAGCTTGAAAGACTAAGCAAGCAGAAACAACCTCCTGCTCTACCTGCAGCCCCGCACTGGTTATTTTAAGTTATGACTGGAGATTGACCCGCTTTAAGTGGGTGCGAAAGGTTACCTGAACGCTCTCCCTTCGCTGCCTCTGATCCTCGGGAACCGAATTTTCCCCAGGCGTGTCTATGTGAAATGGTCTTCCAGTCCCCTCTGCTGGTTGCAGCTTGTGGAGAGCTGCACCACGGCAGGGCTTCCCTCGCTGGAGGAGAGCACAGGCTGCCTGGGGATGCCACCAGCCCCATGCCCTCAGCCCCCGCTACGGCACCAACTCCTCCAGAGACCAGGGAGCTTTCCCTCACCCTCATATTTAATCTAAGGACCTGGCACCTCTCTTGCACAGGCCAGCATTGGGTCAGGGCAATCCCAAGCATAAATACAGGCTGGGCAGAGAATGGATTGAGAACAACCTGAGGAGAAGGACTTGGGGGTGTTGGTGGATGAGAAGCTCAACATGAGCTGTCAACGTGAGCTTGGAGCCCAGAAGGACACCCGTGTCCTGGGCTGCATCAAAAGAAGTGTGGCCAGCAGGGCGAGGGAGGGGATTCTACCCCCTTACTCTGCTCTGGTGAGACCCCACCTGGAGTAGTGTGTCCAGCTCTGGAGTCCCCAGCACAGGAAGGACACGGACCTGTTGGAAAGGATCCGGAGGAGGCCCCGGAGATGCTGGGAGGGCTGGAGCCCCTCTGCTGTGAGGACAGGCTGAGAGAGCTGGGGGGGTTCAGCCTGGAGAAGAGAAGGCTCCGGGGAGACCGTGGAGCCCCTTCCAGTCCCTCAAGGGGCTCCAGGAAAGCTGGGGAGGGACTCTGGGGCAGGGAGGGGAGCCGTGGGACGAGGGGGGAGAGTTTTAAGCTGGAAGAGGGGCGATCTAGATGAGATCTGAGGAAGAAATCTCTTCCTGTGAGGGAGGTGAGCCCCTGGCCCAGGTTGCCCAGAGAAGCTGTGGCTGCCCCATCCCTGGAGGGGTTCAAGGCCAGGCTGGACGGGGCTTGGAGCAACCTGGGCTGGTGGGAGGGGTCCCTGCCCAGGGCAGGGGGTGGCACTGGGTGATCTTTAGGGTCCCTTCCAACCCCAACCATCTATGATTGTGAGAAAGGATGAAAAAGCTAGCCAAATGGATAATCTTAAAAAAACCCCCACTGCCTGTAAAAGCTGAGGCATCCTTCTGGGAGCAAATAATCTGCCCATGGGGAATGTATGGCTTGAAATGTTTGCTGCGCTGATAACCACGTATCACCTGCAACTGTTTGTGGCACATGCCTCTGCATCCCTCCGAGCCCAGTGGGGTCTGTCCGTCCCGCAGGCTGCTGGCTCACGCCCCTCCACTGCCCTCAGCGCTGTCGCAACCACAGCCAGAGCAATCCCTATAGCGTCTTTACTGACTTCCCCACAGCAGCTGGGATCCAGTTTGGAAGCGACCAAGGCAAAATTACCTCCAGGGGTTGCAAAACAACGTTCAGGGAGAGTCTGTGCCGAAAGTCCATGCTGATGCATCCCGGAGAACCACACGGAGCCAGCAGCACAGGGCAGGGGCTGCTCGCAGCGATGCGGGGCTTGGGCACAGTTCGTGATTTCCAACCGCACGTGCCGATTTGTGCGAGTCTTCTAGCAGAGAGAGGAGGTTTTGTTCCCGGCCACAAACCTCCTGGTTTGCGAGGCTACCGCTGAGAAGGTCGATTCTGACCGGCTACTACCGACCGGCGCGGGCAGCGGGAGGCCGAGCTGGCACCGGGAAGCTGTTCTTGACGGCCAGCATCGCGCCAGCCTGTCTGAGGAGGAAACCCAAGTGACAACCCCGATAACAACCCCTGCTCGTGGCCGGAGGCCCAGGGGCCCTGCATGGGAAGGCAGAGCCCAGAGGAGCCTGCACTGAGCCCACAGCAGAAGCCCCACGCTCCAGCCCCATTTACAGGATTGCTTTGCATGCACAACCCCCCCCGCCCCGGCCCCAGCGCCGAAAAGCACCGCATCCCCCGCGCCCCGGGGCAAGCATGGGCACCGCAAAGGGATGTAGTAGAAAAACTAAAGGTTTATTTTATATATTTTTTTTTAATAAAATACATCCTTACAAAATAGCCATTTTTTCTCCCGTGCTGAGGGACTGGGCATGGTTCTTGCCAGCTCTCCTTCCCTCCTCCTCCTCTCAGTTTGGCGCTGGCCAAGGGTGCCACTGGGGAAGGAGGAGCGGCGATGCTCTCCCCGGGGTTGGGGATGTCCCAGCACGGCCCCAGCACACAGGCAGGGTGCAGCGGGAGCCCTGCAGCCCCCAGTGCCCCGCAGCAGGGTCCCTTAGTTTAACCCACCCTCAGCATCGCAGCGTGTCCCACCAGAGGAAGGGCACCGGGCCGGCCGGACCCTGCCCTGGCTGCAGGATGCCACGTTCCCATGAGCCGGACACTGCTCCCGCTGGCCTTGGGGCTGGTGCAGGCTGGTGACAGGGTATGGCGGTGGTGTTTTAGGAGAGGAGGAGGAAGAGGGTGCAGGTTTGACAGTCAGCGCGGATTCTGCCAAGAGAGAAAGATGCGCACAGTGATTTCTGGTGTCTTGCCCCTCCTCCCACTGCCTCTCTTCAAGCAATGCTGCTGTCGGAGATGCGATGTCAGTCCCACATTCTGCACCCAGTGCAGCCCCTGCACATCTGCCTGACCTGGGAAACGCTGAGCCCAGGTTAGACATTCCAGCCCACAGCTCAGATCTCCTCCAGGCTTCCCTGGAGCCCTGCTGCCTTCCCGGGAACCTTGGGATAGCCCTGAGACCCAGACCCCTTGCGCCTGCCAGCCCTATGCTGGGGAAACACCGCTCACCTCTCACTGCGTGTTGTCCAGCTCCTTTTCCTTCTTATGCGACTTCGACTGGGGGTTAAAAGAGAGAAAATAATGATTCTTTTACAGACCTGCCCCTTTCCAATGCCAGGTGAAAGTGTGGTTGAACAGCAATTTCTAACCCCCAACGTATGCACATATTTTCAGACTAATTTGAGGGGACCTGTTTTCATGTCCTAGGAAAGGCCACGAAACATCCCATGGCCATGGAGATGTTCTCAGAAAGCAGAAGAGGGGATATTTTCCAGTTTGCTAGGGCACTGGTCTGCCCCTACTTCCCTTAAAGCAACGCGAATGTTACCAGATATTGGAATATCTGGGGATAAAGGAAGGGAATAAAGCTATTAATGGTAAGTCACAGAGAAGATCTCTGTTATTTAGGAGAGGAGATTCTTGGGTGCCAGTCTCTGACAGTCTCAAGGGCTCAGGACTCCCAGTAGCTCAGGAAGGTGCCTGGTTGCTCCTCAACATAAATGTTGTTTGTGTTACGGCATCATTACCCACACACACATCCACACTCACACCCCGGCAAGGGCACTCACACCCCCTCAAGGGCGGAACATGCTATTACTTACAGGCTCTGGTTCAGCATATTTGAATTTCTTTTGCTTGTAGTAGTCCCGTCCTTGGAGAAAATGCAGCAGGAGCAGGTCGCAGAGGACAGAAGCCTTAAATCAAAGTGCAGGTAGGGTTAGGGCTGCCCTCCCAGCTCACCTGTCCCACCTTGTGCTTCCAGCTTTTTCCAGTTTGCCCCCAAAATTAGGGTCACTTCCACTTCAACCCACAACGTGGCAGCTGCTAAAGAGTGTACAGCCCCTGAATGTCCATTTAGGACAGAATTGAATTGTTCTGGGTTCAATAATGGGCAATTAAAGTCAACTGAAATTGTTTCCACTTTAGGCATATGCAGAGCACAACACCCTTCAGGTCATGCCAAGGTCTTTAAAAACTATAACCTAATAGGATGCTGGTTTTCTGTCGTGCATTAAATACTGCTCATCACCTCCAACACCCCCTCAACACCAGCTCTAACTTGAAGCTATCAAGGTACCAAGATATAGCCCTGCCTTGAAGGCCTGCCTTCCCCTCACTCGGCAGAGCAGCGGCTCTCACTAGCAGAATTCACATCAGCCGGTGGCCAGCAGGAATCTGTTTTCCTGAGCTAGCGAGGCAGGAGAGCACCTGCTTTCCCCCTTTCACCCATCCCCTGTTGCCTGAGCGGGAACCAGTATTTCCCTGCAGCTCGAGGACACTTCCCCACGGATGCCACGGGCAAGGAGAATGATTTGAGAGTCCCCATATAGAAGCTGGAAATATCTGAACTTACCACTCCAAAAATACCAATTCCAGAGCCAATTGTGGTCATGGTCGGGATGATGTCAAATTTGCCTGCCTGAAGAAAATCGGAGAAAATAGGTGATACGTTATGATCAGCCCAGGGGAAAGAAAAAAAAAAAGGGGGGGGTGCCATAGCTGTAGGTGGGGCTCAGCTACGGTGCCGTGCAGCAACCCAAACCACAACCACAGCACAGAGGGAAACAGGAGCTGGGTAAGAGCTGGTTTTAAGCTCATAGGTCAAACAGAAAAATATGGTCGGTTGGTTTTAGGCTGACATAAACTGAAATCACTTTGCTTCCTGTATTTTT
>VYZM01022949.1:675614-719549 GCA_013398915.1 Dromas ardeola | reverse complement strand
AAAAAAAAAAAAGAAAAACATTTGAAATTTAAGTACCTTAACAGCCAGCATGGTAAAATTCTGACCCGATTCCTTCACTATGTATCCCAGGTCAAACACGGGGCACAAGGAATCGGTGACTTTGTGATAAGTGCATTTCTTCAGGTACTGTTTGGTAACGCTCTCAACAAGGTTGCGCCTGTGAATGAAAAGAGACCGAGAAAGATTCTGAATAACCCAATAATTTGGGTGGGAAAGGACCTCTGGAGGTCCCTGGACCAACGTATTGCTCAAAGCCGGGTCATGTGAAAGCTCAGGGCCTTGTCCTCCTCCCCAACATGCTCATCAGATCCCACACATGGAGACTGGGCCCTTTCCCCCAGCCCTGCCTGGTTTCTCCCACCCCATCAGCAACTCATTTCCCCTGAACCTTCTCCTACGGAGAAAGCCTCTCTGCTGTTTTCTTTCCTGCAAATGTTCTCCACCTCCGCTTTGGGTCTGCTGCTTTGCTCGCTGCCCAAGCCCAGCACAGGTCTGCCTGTCCTCACCTCTTCTAGCAACCCCCCCTCTCCATTCCTCGGCTTTGCAAACCCTCCTGTGGCCTCCACCATCCCTCCCAGCTGCCTCTCCCCTTCGCACGTCAGCTCGCCCACGGGCTCTGATGGGCAATGCTCTGCGCACCAACAGTTTTCATCTGGGAAAGGTCACGGATAGTGCATCCCACAGCTTTTACGCTTAGCTGGATTTTGTCGTCTCCTCCAGAAAGGGTGAAGAGGAAAGGACAACGTCTTGCCTTCCACCCCGCTCTGCTCTTTTGCCTAAAAATAGTCTTTCTGTGAAGCCTCCTCAACCCAGATGGTTTTGTAAGACTTGTGCCTTGCTCAACCCCATCCCATCGTTTATGCTCAGCAGTTAATCAGTGGCAGTGATCAAAGGCAGGAAGTTTCCCCATGACCCCACGGCTTCAGCTCAGCCCCTGTGACAGCAGCCAGCCCGGCCGCCCTCACCTCCAGGACCTGCTCTCCCCCACCGTGTCCCCTCGCTCAGGTTGTCACCTCTCCTCGCTGCCGGTGGGGGATCCCCCCTCCCAGCCACCTCTGGGGGTGCGGCGCAAGGTCAGCTCGAGACTTTGCCAGGGCATTTAACCTTGGCTACAGCTACAGCACAGGGGCGCGATCGGCTTAGAGAGGAGAAGCCGCCGTCTTCAGCACAAATAGCTTCTGTTAATTTGTTCCAAATCAGATATATAATCAGTGTCATCACAAATCCTCTTATGTGTGTGCCTTCAGCTGGTGGCACCGCTTGTGCCTGGAAGGGGATGACCCTATAACCCGTTGCAGAAACACTGCTCATTTTTGGGCACCAAGCTTGTCCCGGCTACTCACACCCCACTGTGCCATGTAGTATTTTACTGTTATCTTCAGGGAGAAAAAGAGAGAGGAAAAATGAAGAATCAGAGAAACTGTATTTTCGCGTGCATCGTGCAAGGGTGACTCAGGGGACATTAATTCCAGAGAATTTCTTTCCTGTAACCACAGCTACCAGCTGAGGTGGGACAGATCTGGGAGGGAAACGTCTCAGTTCCTATCAGCTAATGTGGGGATCGGTGCAGCAGTTAGAGTAGTCCTGGGCTCACTGGTGGGGGACAGCATCCTCTATATCAAGCATCCAGGCACACACACGGTTTCCCCTGAGGGACACAGCTGGGGGAACCGCGCAGAATCCATCCCTCCCAGACCTCCCCTGACCTGGACACCTTGAACCTGGGGAAGGTGATGCTGTTCTTGATGAACATGGTGAACTTCTCCGCTTCTGACAGCAGGGCAGGGCTGAAAAACACAAGTGTTGACACGTGTCCATCACTCAGCCCTCCGGCCTCCAGGGAAAGCCCCATTTGGTGGGGATTCATCCCAACTGGGATGAGCAGGACCCAGAAAAACTGGTGATCTCATCCCTTCCCTTTCTAAGTGAAAGATCCCAACAAGGTTCAGAAAAGCCCCAGGGAAGGATGGAAGTGCCTGTTAGGGGACAGAGGAGGAGTTAGGTGCTGGGATTTCAGTTAAGAAACCCCAAAAGCACAGTGAGGTGACTGGAAGAGAGCTCAAGGACCTGCACGCTTCCCTGGGCTCCTCGGTGGACCCATATCTGGGGTGGAAGAGGGGGCAACAGCATCATTCTTACCTGGGAACATGGTCATCAACTTCAACGGGGCACCAGCCAAAGATCTCACAGGTCTTCACAGAGCTGTTGAAATGCACACACTTGCCCGTCATGAGCCCTGTGGGGAGGAGAGAAGGCAGCTCACACTCCTGGATACTGGGAAAACCCCGCCTCGCACTGGGATGGATGGGATCTGGTTGGAGCTTCAGCCCTGCCATAAACATCCAAGGCCCAAAATACTCAGGGCTTTGGTGCCCCTTTATAAAAAGGGGAATTTATTGTGGCCTCTCAGCTCAGGGCAGTGGTTTCTTTTGCACTGTTGTACAGGGGAGCAACCGGGCATTTTTCTCGCTAAAAATACACCTCAGAAAAAGTCCGAGCTGATAGAAGGATAGCAGCTCGGGGGAAATGGTTTAGTCTTGATTAACCTTTTGTTGGCAGAGCTTTTTTGCAGCTCAGATATCTTTCAGAAGAGGAAAGCAGGACCAGTGCAGGTGGGACCCCACTGGCTTTTCCCAAACCCCACCAGCTGCTGGTCCGGAGCAGGTCCCCTGCCAGACTCGCCAGCCACTCGGCTTCGCCGGAGCACGCTGTGCTCGGCGTGTCTCACCAGAAACGCCGGTGTCGGAGCCTCAGGGCCGCATGCCGTACCTTGTCCTTGGCGGCTGTATTTCCCTTTTCTGCAGTCAGAGTCCCGCGAGCAGAGCCCGGCGTCCGGCAGCTGTTTGGAGAAAGGAGGCAGCCGCCTCTCAGCATCTCACCCTGCGCTTTCCATCCCTCCTGCCTCATCAGGCAGCGTTTTCCTCGGGGGAAACGCCACTCGGCTGCAGCCAGCACCTCGTCTGTACACCACTCCCCAACCAAGGATGTCCAGATTAAGCAGGAAAAAGGGGGAATTTCTTTTTTAAACCCTGGGCAGATGCTTTTATTTAAGCCTCCATTCTGCTCTGCTTGATCATCTCAAAGGAAAGAGAATTTAAATAGATGCTGGCCATTTTTCAGCAGAATACAAGCCTCCACATAGCACTCACAAGCCAGGAACAATAATATGGGGCCAGGCTCAGCCTTTTACGAAACCCCTCAATGTCGGGAAAACTCCTTCCCCAGTGCCACCACCACAACCCCCCTAAATTCCAGAAGCTGTGGCTGCTGAAGGAAGCCAGTGCGTTTACCTCTGGGCAGGTTCCTTGTTTCTGTCCAGGGGTGACAATGAAGTTGGTCATCACCACGAACGAGCTGTCCCCCTGTGGAGACACAGCCAACAAGCTCACAGCCAGCACGCATTTTCTGATGGAGTATCTGCGAGGAGCCTCTCCCTGGGGCAAGGACCCAAACCACCAGGACATGTCCAGGCAGACAAGACCTTTCTCCCTAACCTTGGGTCCTCCACCCTACTCCATCACAGCTCAGGAAGCTGGTGGTGGCCCTGCAGACCTGCAGTGCCACCAGCCCCAGGGACAGCGGAGGACCCCCCTTGCTGCCCAAGACGCTCGTCTGGAGGCACTGGAGGAGCCTTGATCTTTTTGGAGGCAGCCGCAAAGATGCCCCATCAATCATGGGGGGGTCCCAAGCACCGAATGCTCCTCAGGGGTGATATGCGGGCAGAGGTTTCTGGTGAGAACAACCTGCTTTCCACCACCGGGACACCATGTCATGGTTAGCCCATGGAAAGCCTACACCGAGGAGCCCATCTGCACCCTGGCATGTGGGGAAAAGCAGCTGTCGGGACAAAAGCAACCCCCCCTAACCCACCCAGCCTCCTTACCTGGGGTGGGAAAACATAATCCACCACATCCCAGATGTGAGGGCCCATGACACTCTCATTGGTCAGTGTCAGGCCTTTCAGCTTCACCGAGACCGAGCTAACGATGCTGTCCTGAGACTGGTAGCCCTTCTCGTAGAGGAAAACCCACCTGGATAGGGAAAGATGGTGGGGTGAGCATGGCCACCAGCATTTATCTGCAGGAGGCCCAAGACCCAGCACATCACTGTGGACTGGGGCTTCTTCTACCGAGTTTCACCTGGGGGTTTATTTGCCAAATTTCCTCCAGCTGGATGAGGGATGTGTTGCTGAGCTTTCCCACCCTTTGCCTGAGGCACGCGGTAGCTGCAGGACGTGAGTTCCACAGTGGGATGATTTATTTTGGGGACTAGGACACATTTTATGGTTGAGGGTGTGTGAAGGCTGGTGGAACAGGGTGGCCATCGTCCATTTGGGATTAAAGCCTACGGTGGGTTTGCAGCTTGCTGGGCTCAGTGACACACCTGGACCCCCCTTTGTAGGCACTCTCCAAAAATCAGTGTCTCCGGGGCCAAGACAGGGGTAAGTCTGGACACAGCTCATGTCTAGGGCTGCCGTTCCCCATCCAGCAAAGGGAACCACGGAGCCACGGCCTTGGGTGCAAGAGGGCTGTGGGAGCAGGGTTGGGGACACTGCTGTGGCTGGCACGGGGCTGTCCCTGCATTCCCCAGCCCATCGCTCAGCCATTAGAGCCGGCTCCTGACACTATTTAACCTATAGCATAAACAAGCTGCTGCTGGATTAACTCTGACTCAGGGAGACTATAAACATGGGCGAGCAACCATTTCGGGTAGCGCTCCTGGTGGCGCGGAGCGTTCCCGGCACTAAAAAAGGAGCGATCTGGTTTTTGTCCCCGCCGCCGCGGGCACCGGTCCTGCTGGCCGTGACAGAGGCAGTGTGTTCCCCATGGGATGGCCCATGACACCCGCCCGGCGTGTCAGCCCGTCCGCGGGCACCCGACTGATGGGCATGGGGGAAAATGGGGGAACCCCGGGTGCTGCCCAGAGATCTGCCCTACGGATGCTGGACCTCTTGGAGACCTCTTGGGGACCTCTTGGGGACGGTGCTTTTTGTCTTGGAGCCCCATCAGCGTCCCGCGGCAGGGGGTGAGGGGACCTCAGGGGTGGCATCTGCCCCAATACCTGGGGATGGGAGCACTGCTACCACCCCAGCTGGGACCCCCAGCTCCAACTCCTCCTCCAAGGCAGAGGGCCATACTGGGTTACACTGGTTACACTGGTTAGCTTCCCCGATGCCCTCGAGGCTGTAGGCTGGGCAGAACCATGGTGGGGTGTTTCCCTAAACCTGCCTCCAGCGTAGCCTCTGCCACTGCCACCTCATCCCTTCCTGGAAGAGGTGACTGCGGGCACCCCACTGTGACACAGCCTCCCCGGGGCAGGGCAGGATGCGGCCCGAACCCTGCCGCCGAGCTGTGGTCACGGCAAACAAGGCGTCATTTCCCCATCGTGTTGTAAATGCCGCATCAAGCCCTACCCAGATGGTGAAAGTCCCCTGGTGTCACTCCCTGGTGTGGCAGAGTCACCAAGCCCTCTGCCCTCACCGACCGCATCCTGCGGCTCAGCCTGCTCGCGTGCGAGGTTTTCAGGAAATGAAAGCCAGAAAGCGATGGCCAGCCAGGGAGCGCCTGGCATCGCCGGGCCATCAGAGATAATACCTTTATCTCAGCGTATCAGCAGAGAGAAGAGCCATTTCCCAAGTGTAACACTGGATCTCTCCGTGGGGTCAGCCCTGCGTCCCTCCTCTGCGTTGGTGGCACTGCCACGCATCCCTCTGGCACTGCCATGCATCGGCACGCATCCCCATGAGCGTCCCAAGGGGAACCAAAGCCAGGGTAATTGTAAATAAATAAATACCTGCCTGCCAAACTTGCTTTCAGAGAAGAGAAAATCTCAAGCATTGCGGCTCGGCGCAGGCAGGGAACTGGCGGCAGCGCTGCAGGCAGCGAGGGGATGCCAATGGCTGGTGGGGCTACGAGCAGCAGCACTCACAGCCCGACCCCACCAAAACAGCAAAAACTTAGGAATTAACAGCAACTTTATGACAACCTGCTCCCCTCTGCCCCTGCCCCTGGCTGTCACGCCCAAGCTGGTGCTCTTTGTGCTCCCTCCCGGCTGCCTGTCCCGTTTTAGCTGGGTTGCTTAAGCCACATTTCCTTAGGAAGCCGCGCTTTGAGCAACCATCTGTGCCAGTTCCCCATCCACAGGAGCTGCCCCGGCCGGGTTTGCTGGAGCCCTGGGTCTTCACGGCCTCAGCCCTTAGGAGAACCACCGCTGCTCCCAGTAACACCAGTCGGGGCCAGTGCAAAACCCTTTGCAATGCAGCATCCTTGACACCTTGGCTCAGCAGCAGTTTGGGATGAAGATCACCCTTGTGAGCCAAAGTGCTGGTGAGCAGGGTGGGAGCCGTGCGGGGGGTTCCCACGACGATCCCCTGGGAAGCTTTTCCCCCTTTCCAGGGGATCTGGGCTAAAAGCCGGGACGGGCATCGCTGCTCCCCGCAGCTACTCACTTGCACTGAGCCCTGGGAGCTGCTGCCTCTCCTTTGGGCTGCACTAGGTGCCCTGCACCCCCAAAATACCCATTTTTTTCCAGTTCATGGCCAGACACGCCCACTCCCTGCAAACCTCCTTCCCAATGGAAGCATGCTGCTTTCTCTCTCTCGAGGGCTGAGCCCACAGCTGCCATGGGGACACATCAAAGATTTTTTGGCACTGTTACCAACGGTCACATCCCATAGCACAGCACGTCATCCCACGCCGAGGGGACAGGGACCGAATGGCCGTGGCAGGAGCAGCAGTCCCAGGGCACCCAAGGACACGCATTCTGAGCCCGCCTGCTCTGCTCCCTGCCTTTTTTAAGCAGCTGCTCTTGCACCATGGCTGCTCTGGGAGCTGCCTCCCAAAAGAAAAGCAAAGGAGGGATTTGGAGCCAGGCTCCATCCCAGCCCCAGCCGCTGGGCTGGCTCTGCCTCCCCGACGGAGCGGCGGACGGGGAGATTTATGGCCCTGTCTCGAGCCGCTTGGGTCTCACAAATCACCGTGCTGGCCCCAGCCGCCTCTTCATTAATATAAATGAAAATAAAAATAACAACAGATTCTCAGGCCACCATCCAGCAGCTCAAGCGGGGTTTGGAAGCAGCTCAGCGAGGAGCCGGGGCCCCGGGGCGCGGAGCGGGGCTGGGCAGGGATGAGCCTCCAGCCGCACAGGCAGCAGCTTCTGGGGAGGACACGGGGACCCAGTGGCCATCTAGAAGACCCACGGTGGGACACTGGGCAGCAGGGGAATGGCCACAGCCAGGGAATGGGATGCCATCAGCAATACCCCCCCCCAAACTGGGATACGGGACGTATGAGCCCCTTCATCTCCGTTGCATTTTAATCTAGTGGCAAAACATTAGTTCGGTGGAAAGCAAGTGCTGGGAAGCCTTACCCGATGATGTACGCCAGGACGATGAGCTGGATCAGCCGGAAGGTCAGTCCCACCTTCTTGTTCCTCACCAGCACCATCCTGGGGGTGTCATACTCGAAGAGGAAGGAGGACACCTTCTCCATGCACTTCTGCCCCATGGCTGCGCCAGGGCTGTGCCGCAGCCTCCCGCCGCTCGCCGGCTGTGCCGTGGGTCGGGCCGTGCCCGCCTTCGCTCCAGCAACTCCTCTGTTTGCAGAGAGGAGGAGGGAAAAAAAAAATTAATAATAAAAACGCTATCGGCGTTGCTCTGTGCACATCTGGGCTGTCGGGTTTCCTCCTCTGCGTGGGGACAGAGTTTCCTCTTCCTATAAGCCCTGGGCTGGGAGCAGCCGGTGCCCTACATGGTCCGGGGGTGGGACGGGGTGCGGGAGGGTGCAGGGCCACCCTGCTGCCGAGGCCACGTGCCACCGGCACGGAGCTGCCTGCCCGTGGGGGATGCACCCTCGCCTGGGCAGTGGCCCTCCCTGGGGACGGAGGGGCTGCGGGAGCCACTTGGAGCCAGCAGGGACCATGAAGCATCCCTGGGGGCAACAGTGGGATGGAGGAGATGGTGGGGGCCCGGGAGAGGATTTTCGGAACTGGGGTTGGAGTATCATCTTTTCTGCCCCAACAGCCACCTCAGGCTGTGGGTCTCCCGTTCCTGTCCCTAACCCACGTCCTGCTCTGTCCCCCAAAAGCTGCCTGGGGGAGAAGGGTCGGGAAAGGGGAGGGTGGGGGCACAGAAGCCCCAGCCCAGCAATTTGGAGCCGACCCGTGGGGCAGCCGGGCACCCGGCTCGGCCCCCTCCCGCCGTGAGGCCACCCAGCTGGGGCTTGGCCGGTTCCCAGCGCTTGCATGGGGCCAGGCTGGGTGCGTTTCGAAGCATTTTCAGCATTTCCAGCATTTCCTGAAAGGCACGGCCCTGAGCGCAAGCCTGGGTCACAGCGAGGGATGCTCGGCCTGGTGGCGCAGGCACCGCTTGAAGTGAAGATCACTGAGAAAGGGGCTGGATTTGTACGTGGCCAGACTGAAATCTGGGGGCCAATATCATTGCGGTGGGAAGCTTTGGTGGGGGTTTTGACTCACTGCTGGGAAAAGCGCAGAGGTTGTGGATGGGGAACCCCGTACCCACACTGCATCCCACTGGGAAACCTGCAGGGCACAGCCCCATGGGGGTGAGCTCTTTGCGAGGGAGCACTGGGGCTGAGCAGGGTTATTTCTGGGGGAAACAGATGATGTTTCCCCCAAAAAACCCACATCCCACCAGGTTCAGGACTCCCTGCAAGGATGGGCTCCATCCCATGAGCCCTGGTTCATCTGCAGCCTCCCGTGACCTTGAAGGAGGCATTGGCTGCCCAAGGCCACCGGGGCTGGGACAGGTCCCTCTCTGCAGGGGAAGATGTTTTTGGAAAGATGGAAAAGTTTAACCTGCTGGGATAAATCTTTCCTTTCTGGAACATTTCTTTTAACATCATCACCTTTCATCTTCAATTGCCCATCACTTGGCATCATGTTGACCTGTCGACTCAATATTTTACAGACCTGACAACCGCGAAACGAGTGGAACGAATCGATTATCTTTGCTGGGCAATAGGGAAAACGGGGGAAAAAAAAGCAGATGAACCACTTATCCAAATCTTTTGGGCATACCATGAACCTTGGGAATCAAAATCAGATGATCCCACGTTACAAGTGACACGACGCCAACCCAATGCCCCAGTCCTCAGCAACATGGAAAGCTGTCAGACAGGGAGCCAAAAGCAAATACAAAATGCTGATGCTAATCATATAAGATTGAAGGCTGATACTGCTATTGAGCGGAGCAGACAAACCTTATAAGCTTAGATATCTGTCAGGAGAGAGGCAAATAACTTACTGTATGAAACGAGGCCTTTTAGGGAAGGCTGCTCACCCTTGCCAAAGCCATGGGGATAATGAAAATAGGACAGCTAAATTTAACAGCAAAATGACTTGTAAAAGAGTCACTTCTAACCTTCTCTCTTGTACTTGGAAGTCAATAAAATGGTTATAGCATGGATTTAGCTAAAATACTTTCCATTGGGAGATAATATGCATCTCCCATTTTAGTATCTCTTGGAGCCACGTTGCAGATGGTGAGTGGGGCCGGACTCCGTGGATGTGGCCGGGATGATGCAGGGAGCAGGGAACCCCAGCGTGGGAGCATCCATGGGGCCTGGGTCTCCTCCTGCCGCGTCCCGGCTGCCGGCAGCACCCAGCACGGGCAACCCTCGAATGTCACGGGCCATGACATTGAATTGTTCGAAAAAAATCATAGCCTAAACCCTCGTGGGCTCGCACGCCACTGTCACTCACAGCTTTCCCACGCCCATGCCATCCCTCGGCTTGCCACTCTTTAAATTACTTTATAACAGGGAATTTAGTAGGTTTGGGGTGGCATTGCTAAGCTACCTGGCCCCACAACAGGGAGGTGGGTGTGCGAGCGGTGCCAGCTGACCAGCGTGCCCAGCTGCCTGCCAGGGCCGCATCCCGCACACCCCTGTTTGCAGAGATGCTTCTCCCGGTGATAACCTGCGGGAGCTGGTATCACACTCCCCACCTCTGCCAGGTGGTTATCCCCGGGGAAGGGCCCTGCTCGGGCTGTTAAATTGTAAAATTACCTGCCCAGGCAGGGCAGTTGCCTGCAGGGAGATGCTGAGTTCATGGGGCTGGGATGCTTTCTGCCACGGTTCCAGAGCTGGGCTGTCCTGATGCAAGGTCAGGGTTTGCTTTCTGTTTGCGGTAATCTGCTGTGATAATGTATTACTGTAAAGCCTAAATGAAAAATAAAAATAAAAATAAAGTAGTGGAAAGAGGGTTTTATAAGCATTACTGCATAAGGTGCAGCCCAGAGGGGTGCCCACAACCCATAGCACAGCAGCTATGACCTTGGGGATCTTCTTATCGTGGGTTCCTGCAGACTCAAGCTCGTACAATGCTGTCGATACGCTCACAGTCATTTCCTCCAAACAGCTTTTGCATCTCTCAGCCACTCTCAAGCAGAGTGGGCGGGAGGCCCCAGGGTGCTCTGCCTTGGGTGATGAGGTGCAGGGGCTGCGGATGCTGCTGGAGGAGCGGCGGCGGCTTGAGCGCAGCTGCAGCCGGTCCTGGGCACTGAGGCTGGGCTTGCCCTGGGCACGGAAAGTGCTGAGCTGGGCTTGACCCCAGCAGCACGCAAATGTGGAGCTAAGCAGAGTAGGAGCAGGACAACGTGGGGACACAGAGGGCAAAACCAGGGAGAGAGAAGGAAAATGAGCCCATCTAGCTCCACTGCCCACAGGAGGTGGAAGTGGAAGTAGCAAATGAAGCAGTAAAACCCCTGGGTTAGTGTTCGGGGATGCAAAGCCCCAGGAGCAGATTGCCCCAATGCTCTCCTGGGCCATTGCCCAGTTCCCGGCCCTGGGCTTGGCCTCATCCAGTGGCTCCTTCAGCTCCAGCTGGGTCAGACACCGGGGGCATCGAGGGCTGGTGACCCAGCCAGGGCATCCCCAGCAGCGCTGCCGCGGGCTTAGCACCAGACTGAGTCCATGGCTGTGAAAGCAACTCCTTCCCCTACCCGTTAAACAAACTCAACTTCTGCTTGGGGCTGTCAAGAGAAAAATGCAAAAAATGGTATTTTTCAGGGAGACATTTGGAAATGTGAATGCATCCTTGCTTCGAGCTGGGACATGGGCCTGGAGGATGGAGGAGCTTCTGGGGCATAAAGAGGAGGGGTCTGAAAGCCTTTGTAGGGGGCTTGAGCCCACCTGCACCCAGGAAAGCAAATTTGTGGTAGGCATAAGAGCTACCAGGTCTTTCCAGGCTCTCAGACATTGCTTTTCCAAAAACTTCTCAGGGGAAAAAAATATAAATAATAGATGAAGCTCATTACACAATCCAGACTCACACTTGGCAGCTTCCAGCATGGAGCTCTGAATTTCAGCACAAAAATGTGCGGCACGCTGCAAATCTGGGGATAGGAAGGAATAACACAGTGGCAAGTAGATTTAAAATATGATGGCGGGTGAAAAAGGGGACCTGCGGTAGCCAAAGTTGCCAGGAAGAGCCCCTGCAAGTTGTCTGTCCTCAGAAATTTTGGCCACCACGGACCCCCTTGCACCCACCAGCCAGAGGAGATGCTCACACCGCCCCGCTGGCCATAGGAAGGGTGGGGGTGGTGGAAAAAAAATTGGCAGATGAGAGCAAGCAAGGTCCTATGAAACGGCATGTTCAGTTTTCTTTCCAATTTTAAACTTGTCCTTGACCTCTCTTCGCTCCTTCCCAGCAGGGCTGGCTCCGCTCCGTGCCCGTCCCGCGCTGCGACGCCCTGGCGCAGACAGATGTTTTTGGTGGTACTCACCCCACAGAGGCGGCATTTCCATCCCCGGTTGCTGCGGCAACACGTCTCCCTGGAAATACCTCGGCGGTGGTTTAGCCAACGCCAAAGCAAACACAGGAACCTGAGATGCTGGGGGTACCGAAGGGCGTCAGTGGCCCACCGCAGCCGCTGGGAGCGTGGCACGCACGCCCCGTGGGGCAGCTTAACACTTGCCATGGGGTACAGGGACCCTTGGGGTTTTTTTCTGAGGAGTAATACTGTTTGCCAAATCATGCCTCTGAAAGACATGCATAGCCCGAGCAGTGATGGTCCCCAGTGGTCCAGGGACCGATGCAACATCATGTCGGGAATTTGGGGATTTTTTTTGCCTTCACTGCTACGTGCTGACACAGCGCTGCATCCTCAGGGGTGGCTGCTACAGGGGACTGGCTTGAAGCTCACCTCCAGCCACGGCGGTGGTGGCCCTCATGTGCCAACACTGGAGACCAGGTCTGCATTTGGAAAGAGGAGGCCGAACAATGGCCCCTTCCAAAAATCAGTGTTTGCCTCGGTGTCTCTCATCCCTCTTTGTAACCCCCTTTGGGCTACAAAGGTTTTGGGTTACCCTGTGCAGCACCCTTCTCCTGCTCAGAGCATTGGGAAGGCGCACATGGAGCCACATCCCAGCAAAGACACACCATGGGCGGATCTTACCATAAACCCAGACTGGCTCCATAACACGACGTGCAGCTGCATCTGAATTTTCCGCTCTAGACATGACCACGGGCAGAGCTCCGGGTGATGTGGAGATGGAAACGCACGGCCCCAAGGCCCTGTGCCACCCCCAGAGGAAGCCAAGCTATTTAATTATTATTTATTTAGTAATTATTTCTTGTGGAGGTCATTACAGGGCTTATTTAAACCTCCTCTCTCAGCTGGGGGAGATAAGGTAAGGACTATTCTAGATGCAGTCAAAATTAGCACTGTTATTTGTATTCCTGTGCCCCGAGAGCGAATTAGCTGGTACTTTAAAAAATTCCCAACAGTCGTATCATGCCACTCCTTTCATTTCGCCTTTGTCGTCCCATGCCAGAGACAAGCTCAGCTCCATTTCTAGTTTGGCTGCTCTGAAAACCCACAAGAAATCCTGATCTGGTGAGCACAACTCCTTTTACGGCTGAAGAATGCCCTCAGGCACTCCCGTACAGCTCCATGGGCTCCCAAATGTCCCCCAAATCGGCCACAAACAGGGTAAGAAAAGCAAAAAAAAAATTAAAATTAATAAAACAACAAAAAACAACAACAAAAAAACCCCAGAGTCATCCAGTAAAATTGCTTTTATTTCTGTAATTTCATGAGTATAAAACAAATCAGCCCAATATTGTCTGAACAGAGTGGATTGTATGGATGTGACCACGAGGAGCTTTCCCACGTCTTCACGGCACACCTGGCTATTTACAGTCGGACAAAGGACACGATTTAGGAAGCAGTAATTTAGTGGAAAAATATCTCTCATATAATAAAATAGGAAACCTTGTTTCTTTCAGTTCTACCCCTCAGACAACACCCTCCCACCCACCCCAAGATACAATGATTTACCTTCCGCTATGAAGCACAAAGTCAGAGATTTCTAGATCTGGCTGTTCAGGCATCTCATATAAAAAAAAAAATAAATAAAAAATCAGGATATTCCCAGATTGAAGCCACTGAGGGCACCCGCCGGCAGCTCAGCGCTCGCCCTCCTCTTGGTCCCAAGTGCCTGGATGGACCCAGCTCGGGCACCAGCCGGCGGTACCCGTGTCCCCATCGCTCCAGGTGCACACAGGTTTAGGCTCATTCAATGCCCCACTCATACCGAAAGCTGAATGGCACCAGGAGGACAGGTCCAGGGAGCACAGTTTCCCCTGTGTGTCCCCTCCCTCACTGCAGCCCTGCAAAGCCTAACCCAAACTGTGCCACGCAAGCTCTGCATGGGGTGAAACCCTTCTCCTCCATCCCAAAAACCTGACCCCCGGGCTGTCTCCCTGCCGGGGACAAGCCCTGCCAGAAATTGCCACCACAGAAGTGGGGGGAAAAAAGCCCAGGTGGGACTGAACAGGGACAACTGAATCTCTGACATCATTTATACAAGGTGATGGCTACGCCAGGTATGGACCAAAAATCACAGTCAGTCTTAGGAGTTGGTACTGGGGACTCCTGTGCGTTTGAGTTTCAGGAGTGATATGATGCCAAGGGCACTGAACCCCATTACCATCTCCCACCAACCAGGACAGCGATAGCCTGAGCCCCTGCACAGCAATTATTTGATGAGTTTTGCGGAGCAGGACCCTGACTGGGAAGCAACACTGTCAACCTGACACACAAAAGAGGGACCAAAAATTGCTGCTGAGTTTTCCTTTTGCTCCTCTGGCTACTTCTGCCATCCACATCATGAGCAGAGACTCTGGTTCAATACCAGATTTGATGCTCTTACAGGAATGAAGTCCCCCAGCCTCTCCAGTAAAGCCTGTCCCTTCCACTCCTGACTTCCCCAGTGCCTGGTGGTACCATCCAGCCTTGGCTGAGACGAGCATCAGAAACACACATGTGACAGCTTCACAGTGCCAAAGTCTCAAACACACAAATCCAAAACCTCACCCAGACCCTGAGCCGCATGGTGGCCACGTGACAGAAATAAAACATAGGATGCAGTACGTCTTTGCTCTACAGAGTATCTCTCTTTTTCCTTTTCCAACGTGCCTCCCGTCGGGACCACACGCCGCAGGGGGAAACGCTCATCCACCAACTGGCCGCAACGACACGACGTCCCGAAACAGCACAAAAGACTTTCCACAGCTGCTGCCCGAAGCTGACCCTCCCCAGTGCTCGCTCCAGGGACGCGGGACCCTCGCCTCCCGCCTTGGCTGTAGCCCAGCACAGTGTCTGGCCCCTGAGAAAGGACTATAAAGTGCTCGTGGACAACCCTGTGCTGCCATCCCGACGCGTCCTCCCCCGTGCACCTCACATCCCTGCAGCCGGGGGATCTGCCACAGCAGCCCACCGATGCTAAAGGAAAGACCTACGTTTCAGTTAAAACCCGAATATGCCAGGCAGCACCACCAAAACAGAACTAAAAAGGAAGTAATTCCTGAACTCTGTTGTCAAAAAAGCAAGGATCCCAGAGGCTTTGCCCCTAAGCTGCCTTTTTTAACAAGCTCTTGGGTGAAACAGCCACCCAGTGTCCATCTCCCTTGTATTGCACACAGTCGGATGCCTTGGTAAGACACAGGACCCGATCCCAAAGCGATGGTGTCAGCCCCGGGATCTCCAAGTTTGCACAAGAACATGCTCCAGCCTGTGAAAGCGCCCAGCACGCTGCTGGTGGCACACGCGCAATAAATAACTGCTCCGTGATTTATCCTGACCCTTCACCGAAGCATAAAGGAAAAAAAAATTTAGATCTACGGATATTTTTCTACTTCATGAAAATACTTGAACTATAAGCCTCTGTAATCAAAAAGCATGGAGTGAAACCTGTATTCCATGTAATTAAAGGATGGGGGGAAAGACAGAGATGCGGTCAACCATTCAGAAGGGGAAACGGGGATGTGTCAAAATGGTCCCTCCTAGACAGGCAGATGCCTGCTCCAGGGAGCCTTAGCCCAGGTTTCCTGCACTATTTTCTAGGTAGATCCAGAGGCTTACAATAAAAAAGCAAATGCAATTTGCTGCTGCTGGAAAGAACAAGCCTTTGGCTGGGGCACAGCTCTGGTTTCTGGCCTGTGATGGCTTGGGTTTCGGTAACTCACACTTGCAACCCAGCGACTGGACAAACAGACCGACATTGCCCGGGCTCGCAGCAGCGCAGCATCTCCATCGACGATGAAATAACAGCAACTCGGCATCTCTATCAACAATAAGGTAACAAACTCAGCATCTCTTCAAATAGCTGCTCTGTTAGTGGGTTCAGAAGGACGTCTGGCACAGCCACCCCCAGCCCCCTGTGTCAGGTGAGACAAAGCAAAAATTGCCAGCAGGAATTTAATAGCAAGTTAAAATTTCATTATTTCATCTCTGCTCTGAAACAGGGCTCTTCTTTCTTTTTTTTTTCTTTTTTTTTTTTTTCTTTTTAGGTCTCCTTACATCAGAGACTCCCATCCATTATTCAGTACTCATTAGTGGGACCTTAACACAAGAAACTCCTCCGCACACATACATATTTGGGTAAAATTAATAATCCTACACCTGACCTTAAGCCCAGGGAAACCCATGTAACTGGGGTGGTGCAATAGGGAGTGGATGGGCCAAGCAGGTCCATCCTGATGGACTGAGGATGACGGACTGAGGCCACCATGTCCCAGGGAGATGCCATCGGGCAGCTGAAAGTCCCGCTTGGCCCTACAAATGGGGTTGGGATGCTCTGAATCCAGCCCAGCCTCTCCCAAACTGGTTTTCAGCCTCAGGGAAACAGAGAGGCAATTTCCTCTAAAGTCACCGAGCTGGTACTGGATTAAATTCCCGCTGGTTCTTTCCCTGCACGGAGAGCTAGAGATGATCTGTACTAAACCAAGGTGAAATCCACCTATTCGGGGAAGGTCACATCACACGTCTATGGTGTGAGTCTTACTGAAGCCTTATTTTGAAGGCTTAAGCAGTACCTGGGTCGTGCCCTGGTCCTCTGCGCCAGGGTGAGTCTCAGAACAGTGAAAATCTTTACAGAGGAACTGGCCGCCCCATGGGATCACCAACTAAATCAATCAGAAATAACACGTTTGAAAAATAAAACTTCTTCAAGACAAAGTATAATATTATTAAAAAAAAAAAATCAGCAACAATCTTCTAACCACAGAGTATCTATAAAGATCTTTTTAAAGAGCTCCATATTAAAATTTCTTGAATACATTATATATTAAATACAGTAACAACATTTCATGCAAGGTTTTCTGTACAATTAAATCAGCTCAGTAGTATAACAATTCTGTACATTCCCATTGGTCTGGGGGCTCTGCTCATCTTCAATGCTGGTGATGGAGAAAAGAAAGGAAGGATGATATTTGGCACCTACTGTACAGAGGAAGAGTAGCTCTTGCCCAGGTAAAAGAGAAACAAAAGCACTGGAAGCTTTTAAGAGGCAAAAAAGTAAAAGAAAAAACCCAACAGCAAAGGAGCAAAATGCTCTCCAAAACCCTGACTCTAGTGCTGTTGCTGGAATTTAAAAGAAAGGGAAGATAATAGGGTCTGGCTAACGAAATATCATCACGACGGATCATAGGGGAACATGAGGAAAACAGGAGGGAGGATTTGGAGAGCTGGAGAAGAAATCACCCACTATCAGCTCCTCAGCTGATGCAGCTCAATGGAGAAAGATCAATTTACTGGATCCCATAATCCACAAACTCTCTCTGCAGCCCGTGTCACTGCTGCTGCAGGACCATCCCAAGAGGATAAAATAAAGTTGGTGCCTTATAAAAAGGGATGCCGCGACAAACACCGCTCACAGAGAAAGACTACGTTATGTACAAGCATACATTCATTCCCGTCCAGAAGGCGGACCTCCGGTGTCAGGGACGCCCTGTGCAAGACAGCGATGTCCTCCAAGGGATGAGGACACGAACTCATGGACATGCTCCTAAGGACTTCAGCTCTACTCCTGCTATGGAAATGGTTAAAAATCAACTGAGGATAAAAAGCGTGACCAGGAGTAAGCGGTAGACGTGATGAATGCAAAGCTGGCCATCCCCATGCTTTGCTTTAAACGGTTGCCGCTACAAGGAAGAGGGCTACGGCTTAAATAGTGCAGATGGGATCTAAGAAGACACCGGACAGAGGAGAACACGCAAGACTACGTCACGCTTTGGTGTCAGATGAGCCTGAGAAGGTGCGGGTCTTCCCACAACGCGGGGATCAAACAGGACAGTGCGATAAATAGGGAGAACTTCACCTTCCACCACACGCACCCGACCTCGACGTATAAACACAGTCGGCGAGATCCACACCACCAGTGGCCACACCATGAAGCTACTTCAGCTGCTGCAGCCCGCAGGCACTGTGGCCCCCGGAGCGGAGCGCAGCAGCCGCAGGGATGCGCCCACCGACACCGCGGGCATCATCGAGGGTCGGCGACCCCAACCCACGGCCCCTTCACCTCCCTCCCCTGCCCTCGCCCACCGCCAAGCCCTTCCCCTGCCCTCGCACATCCCGCCTGGCTGGGGAATGCAGCCGCCCACCCGCGCTCAGCATATTGCCTAAAACCCCCGACTCCCCCCCGCCCCTCGATCTCCCGTGAAGGACGCCTTGCCTGAGCTCACCCCGTCAGGGTGAAAATTGGAAAGAGGGTCTCAAATTTTGCAGGACTAAATCCCCAAGGAACCACGTTACAACGACCTGGGTCCACACAGCTCTGTCCCCAAACCCTACGCCAGCTGTCCAGTAATTGCACTCGTATGTACAGGAAAAAGAAAGCTACGAAACAAAACAAAATCAGTATTTTTCTTTTCGACGATTCACCCGCATTTGTCTGATAGTCGGACACATGCATGTCCTGCTGGCTTCTAGCGATGGTCACGCATGCAAGACTTCAGTCCGAGTTACAGGTTAGGGAGCCTTTAGTTAGGAGCGTTTCCTTCGTGTCATTCATTTCTTGTCCTCTTCTCCTGAATGGAAGGGAAAAAAAGAGAGGAAAAAGTATTGGTGAGGGTTCAAAAGCAAACCAGCTCCCTGTTTTTTTTATCAAGGAGGGTGCTCCTGGGTTGATCCCAGAAGGGACCTGGGATCCTGTCTGCACAGAGCTGCGGCAGCTCAGGCTGCACCAGGAGGAAGATGCTGGTCCCCAGGCGAGGAAGAGCTTAGAACGCTCGGCCTAGAGGAGGTAGGAAAAGGGGTGAGACGGAGCCATGCAGGCAGGAACAGCGGGAAGGCGAGCAGGCAGGGATCCCTCGTTACCGCTCCTAACAAGAGCAGCACCCAGGGAAAGGCAGCAGCGCAGAGAGGACAAAGCTCACTGCATCCCACCGCCCCGTCCCCACCGCAGCCAGATGGATGGATACTGCTCCATGGGCAGACACCACTTACACACACTATATATATATATATATTTACATCCATATATACCTCCAGGACAACTAACAAGGACCAATCTACCCATTGCAGCCACTGTCCCAGCCCCAGAGCTGCCCTTCTCACTTCTCCCCACCCTACTTATGGAGTTGGACGTGGAAGGTGACAGGCAACACGTGGCCTGAAGGAAAGCTACAGGGTTCAGCCTTAAAATCCCTGCCAGAGCCTGACTCACACCAACCAGATCCCCAATTTTCAAGGAGTCAACAGCAGCATCCTCAGGCTCCCCGAGGCAGCAGCTGCTCTTTGGCCCAGGGCTGGGAGAGACCAGAACCAACTTTTGTTCTGCCCAGAACAAGCTTTTTTTTCTTAAAAAAAAAAAATATCCACAAGGCAGCACTTTCTGAGAAGAGTTAGAAAAATCACTTATCGTGAATCTTTTGCCTGTGTTTCTCTATCTTTCATCGCTGCACACATCACCAAACACATTCGCAGAGGACTGCTGTTGCTGCGCTCTTGATAAATAGGGGTCCTGCCTGGGGTTACCAGCGAGCTCCGCGCCCGCTGCCAGCCCTGGTGCCGACAAGCTTCCCGGGGAATTAATAAATAACAGGGGAGAGAGAGGAAAAAAAAAAACCAACAAAAACTTTTTCGCAACTTCTGCCAAAATTTCTTTCCAGCGCTGGCTGGAGAGCCCAGCCCTCGTGTCCTGAGAGAAAATTGATTGCTGCAATGGCAGCATCCCTCGGGATGACCTCTGCTTCCACCGGCTTCAGAGCCGAGCAGGGATGCTGGTGACTGCACTGTATTAAATCTCATTGCAACGATCAAAATTCATCTCCTCCGCATTGTGGGGGTGTCTCTGCAGCAGCTCCGGCGGATATTTGCCAGCCACGGCGCTTCCCCTAAATGGCTGTGCAAACGGGGGGGGCAGCCGCGCCGTACGGCGGGCAGGGACAGGAAGGGGACACGGCTGCAGCGCCGACAGCGAGCGTTTAACCATGGCAAATGCTCTTCAAAATGTTACTCTCAGGCCCCTAAGGAACCCCCTGGCACAGAGCGAGTCGGGGCTATCCGCGAGAACTGCAGTCAGCCGAGGGTCCGGCACCCACTTCGCTCTACCTGGATGCAAGTCCCTAAATTTAGATATAAGGAAGAAATTTTCTATGCTGAGGGTGGTGAAACCCTGGCCCAGGTTGCCCAGAGAGGTGGTAGATGCCCCATCCCTGGAAATATTCAAGGCCAGGTTGGATGGGGCTCTGAGCAACCTGATCTCATTGAAGATGTCCCTGCCCAGGGCAGGGGGGTTGGACTAGATGGCCTTTAAAGGTCCCAACCCCAACTACTCCATGATTCCATGAAATGCTGGTGGCTGGCTCTCCTTTTCTGCACACCAGTGATAGGAGCAGGGGGATCCTGTTTGCAGGAATGATGGGGCGATTGGGATCCACCTGATCCCATCCAGATCCTGCCCTGCATCACCAGGTTTCTCAGAGCTGTCACAGCCCTTCAACTCCTGCAAACCTGCGACTGAACAACGCGAGCTCATCTCCTACAAGATCTGCTCCCCACCAGAACAGTCGAGGCTTTTCGGGGTGTTTTCCTTATTACTTTTTACTTCTCTCTCAACGGGTTCCTGTAAAATGTGATGCTGGAGGGATGCAGCCGCCAGCCGAGATCATCCCTCCACCGAGGGAAATGCAGCAGCCCTCGTAGCTCTGAAAATTGCATGTCTGCCCCACCGCACCAGGGCACCCCGACCTTCAGCCAAGACCCCAGACCCCGGGAGAAAACCAAAAGAGAAATCCTCCTGCCATCCCTTTGCACTACCGGGGCAGCAGCACCGAGAGCTTCCCTCTGCTCCTCCATTTCTAAAGCATGGCACATGCACGCACAAGGGGCGGGGGGGAAAAAGGGAGAGAAGAAAAATACAATAAAAAAACAAGGGAGCAGAGCTGTAAAATCCCGTCTGGAGAGATTCCGGCAGCGAAAGGTGCGGTGCCACTCTCCTTCAGAGCATCCCACAGCTCGAGCGAACGACTTGGCCCGTGGGGACACATTCCTCCCCCGGCGCCAGCGCCCAGCCAAGGTAGCTCCGCGCAGAGATTACCCTACAAGGGCAGCCACGGCCGCGGGCGCTCGCTCCCGGCTTTCTGCCGTGCCGGGGAGAGGGATGCCTGCCTCCTCCGCTGGGAAAACGGGAGCTGCAGCTGCCCCTCTGCTCCCGGGGGGGTGGTTCAGGGGCTGCTCTTGTCCCCAGGTGTGGGCACACAGGGGACGTGAGGGCGAGCAGCTCTTTTTCGCTATGCGCAGGGTTTTTTTTGTGATGGGACACAGAGATTTTGGTCCCCGCAGATTTTAGGCTGTCTCGGAGGGATGTGAGCCCCGGCTGGCGCTAGCGGGGAGCGTGACACACTTGTCACCGCACAGCCACCTCCGCCAGCTGCTGTCCTCTGGGAGGATGTTAAAGCATAAAGACGACACCGACTTTGCAGATAAGAGGCCAAATCTCGGCAGCGGAGATGCTCACCCAAGGGTGCAATCTCGCTGGCATATCAGCTGTGGTGGCAGGCGGCTGCAAGGCACCGTGCTGCCCACCGGGGAGGGGACAGATGGGGACAGGTACCCAGCGGTACAGCCACCACCTCGCAGCTCCTGAAAAATCACCCAGGGGCGGCCGTTCTCACCGGGTGTAAGGACAAACGGCTGCATACATTCTCATCTGCCACAAAACGCGCCAAGACAACTCTTGTGCAGCACAAACTTCTGATTTTCAGAGAGGCTGCAGCTGTCGGGGCGGTTCGTAGCTGTGCTGCAGAAAGCACCCGCTTCCTGGCTTGCCCCTGCTTTTATCACGGCACAGGGGAGAAACAGCACGCGGGATGAAAACAAGTGAAACCACCACGCTGGGACCACTGACACCTGCGACGGGTTTGCTTCGAGATGGTGAAGATGAGGAGGCCCAGGGATGGGGCAGGAGGGGAGAGAGGTGGCCATGGCAGCAGGCTGACGGCGCTCAGAGGGGCACGAGCACTGGGGTTATCTCAGTGCCCTGTCTGGATTTTGTACCCTTTGAGAACCACTCAGAAAAGAGACTTCTGCAGGGTCTTGGCATAGATGCCCGGAAACCTTCTTCCTGCGTGCCACGGGGCTCAGAAGCCAACACACTTAAATGTATAGAGGACGGCAAATATTAAAAATACTAGGGCAAGAGGTCCTCGAGGGTGGTCAGCCCTTGTAAGCTTGCCAGCATGCGTCTGTGTGATGGACACCCAAGAGGACCTTGGAGAACATCTCCACGTTCCTGACCAGAACATCTGCAGGTCACACCAAGCCAACCTAGCTCAGCCATGCGCTTTGGCTTGCCGTCTCACACTCACATTGTCTCCCAAAACTGAGACAGCAGAAACCTCAGAGGGGACAGGGATGGATGAAGGCAGCAATACATGCAAAGCATGCAAGATGGGAGGCTGGAAGTGACCGGGGTGATGGGGAGAGGAATGTAAAACACCAAGACCACGGTGAAAACTGAAGAGTCTCAGCTTTCTGCCGCTTCAAGGACAAGGAAAATCCAGCGTAATGGAAACAGGACTTATCTAAATCTGATCAAAGGAGAAAATTTTCCATGCAAAACCTGAATCAGCAGAACTCACAGCTAGACACTTGCATCCCTCAACTGAGCACCCTTGGCCATCCCTCAGAAGAACCCATGCTGGAGACCATCCCCAACCATTGCCTTGCAGAGCCCAAAACTGCCATGGAAACGGCTGCTTCATGGGCTTTTTAGACCTTATTTTGAAGTAAAACACAGAGGTCAGTGTGGGGAAGGAGACCCTGTCTGGGTACGGGGTCCCTGGGCTCTGTTATCGGCTGATTTTCCAAGCCATGTTCACCCGGACATGGTCCAAGCAGGTCCCCACCACACACGAGCAAGACTTGGGAGGAAGCACGGGAATACAGCATTCGGCGATGAGACACGTAAGAAAGCCAACCCTTGCTCTGGACTCCTGCTGGTTTTCAACTGGTGCTCCCCGCTCCACGTGTGTCTTACCGTCCTGAGAATGCCTGGTAAAAAAATCACAATACCACACTTAAAAGTGGCTTCTTGAGTTTTTTTTGTTTGTTTGTTTGCTTTTCAAAGCCCAGAGGAATTAGGAAGATGCAGGATTTCAATTATTTCTTTCAAGTGCGATGATTTAAGCGTGATTTTGCCCCACAGCCGTGATTGAATAGCTGCATGGAAAACCCTTGCTGGATGAGACACAGAGCGACCCGTGAGCATCAGCAGCACTGGGACCATGGGGATGAGGGCAGCTCACAGGACCCGGCACGTCGGGAGCACGGCAGGGGAGGAGGAAACACTCTGAGCTGGTATGATGGGACTTGAAAGGATCGTACGCCTGCCAGAAACCCTGCTGTGCTCAGAGCTGCGCTGGCAGAGCCGGAGAAAAGCCCTTCCTCCAACAGCGCTGAGTTTTTACAGAGAAATGCAAGGTGTGGGAGAAAGACAGACTCATCCCCAGATCACAGATGGTGAAGTGAAGACCGAGGGCATGCATGGGATGCAACAACCAGGAATGAAACAAGCTCTCCTACACCCCAGCCCAGTGGCATGCCATAAAATTGTTGCTATGGGCTTGTGATCGTATAATAAAACAAGCCTGGGTGATGCAAAGCACCTATCAGCCTGTTGAGAGATACAACAATTAAATAAAAATAAGGTAGAAACAATTTCTGTCTGGTCTGTGAAAACAGGAGCCCCTGCACCTCCGATTCTCAGCAGCGACTTTGCTGAGCAATCGCTGTGGTTATGGATCAGCTCGCTGCAGGAAGGAAAGCCGATTTTAGCTGTGAGCCAGCGATGGGGAACGCAACCAGTTTGTGATCATTTCTTTTGCTTGCAATAACTTCCCATCCTGTATTTCCAGCCTTTGGCATGGTTCTGCTCCGTGAGAAACCAAACAGGGCTGTTACGATGCCCCAAATCCCTCCCTGCCAGGGCTAGACAGACTTCCTATCAGCCCTGAAATGCAAAAGTGGCTTCGCACAGTTTTCTTGAGCCATTATTAAGGGGTGAAGGCAAAAGGAAGGGGTTTGCTAGGACGCCGGTTGCTTAAGGGGAGAAAAAGGGTTTGAGCAAGGTGACGGTGTGGAAGGTTGACCATCTTCCCTGGGCAAGGATGGTGTCTCTCCTGCCCTTCATCTCCCTGACATGACTGTCAGGGCAAACACAACTTGAAAAAAAAATGAATCAAACCTGTTTTCCCGGAGAGGGCCCAGCCCCACGGCAGGCATGGCACTGCTCGGTATAGCTGGGAAAAACCTGCCGGTTTAACTCAGATATCACCCACAGCAACATCTTTTGCAAGAAGCGAAAGGAAAGATGGTATCGTCTCTTTGGAGGGCTGCCCGAACACATGCTGTGATTTACAGCACGTGGGAACTGCTGCCCTGGTGTCACAGGAGCTGCTTCTCCTCCACGTGTGCCACAGGACGGATCCCGAGAGGTGCCGGTCAAGGGCAACCCCATTAAAAACAGTTTATAACAGATTCGGCTCTTATTTGCTCTTAAAATAGAGGTAGCAAATACAAGATAAGGACGGCCATGGACGGGTAGAAAATGAAGGGAAAAGATAAAGGATTCCTGTTAGAAACCAGTGTTTGATTTGTTTTGCTTTATAAGAGAAGGGACCCAGTTCCCAGAGGTTCGAGAGGAGCTGGATAAACACGCGTGGCACATTTATTTAGTGCTCCAGCTCCTAAGGGAGCATTTCAAGCAGATATAAGTACCAACTGCTCTGCCTGGTGGGGCATCTGGGAAGGAAGGGGGTAGGAGAGAACGTCCCTTTTCCACAGCAAAGGTGGATGAACATGCAGGTGCAGACACCACGCCAGCGGAGGAGGTGAGCAAGGCGCCCGCGAAGCCACCACGAACCCCCAAGCAAAGCGCCATGGAGCAAATATAACCCAGTGTGGCACAGAGCATGCTCACCATCCAGGTGGTTACGGGAAAGGTACTTGAGTCCTTCGTCCAGCAGGATAACGGGCAGGGAGATTTTCATTACAACCACCCACTGTGGCCAGCTCAGGGGGGTTACCTGGAAGATGAGCTGCAAGGCGGAAAGGATTGGACACGTCAGTAGGGAAGGAGGCGGGATTTTTGTTTGTTTTAAAGACCAGGTTGTTGTATGGCACAGGTTGAGAAAGGGTCATCCCAGGTACAAGGAGGGAGGATCCAGACAGCCCGAAGAACAGCATTCCTTCAAGGTCTGTCATGATCCCAAGGTGGCTCTTGGCCAAGATCAGTCAAAAACAATGTCCTTCACCTCTCCTGCAGATGAGGAAAGTGAGGCACAAGCTAGGACTGTATGTGCTCACAGGAGCTTAGCAGGGGACAAAGGACAATGTAGCCTCCTGGGCACAGCGACCCACTTCATCTTAAGCACCCTTAGGCATCAAGTGAGCCATCACCAGTCTTGGACTGCAAAGGGAGGCGATGCCTCCAAAAGGAGCTGATATATCCTTGCCCCTTTCCGTTGCCTGCAAGGAGAGCTTCTGACTTAAGTAAAGGCTCACTGGGGCAGGGTTTCCTGCTGGACTCCATGTTGGTTCGAGTCACAGGACTGGGCATACGCTGGGGACAACTGTCCCAGAAGCTTCCAGACCCAAAGACTGCTCCAGGGAGGTCCTTGCCCACAGGAGGAGCCCCCTGGGCTGTGCGCGGAGGTGGCAGAGAGCACTCACAGGCATGGGCTTGACGTAGAGGATGAGAAAGTGCAGAGCCATGGACATGATGATGGCCCCCAGCAGCCAGATGTTGAGCCATGGAGGCATCCGCAGCAGCGACTGGTTCTCAGAGACACTGCGAAAGCGAGGGGACAACGTTAGCCCCAATAACCTCCTGCTCCCTATGCCTGCCCAAGCTGGGGGTTCCCCCTCCTCTCCAAGGCTGCACACTGTAGCCCCTCTCTTCCAGACTGTTCGGCTTCAGGCTTTGCCATGATTTGGATCTGGACACCCATCTCAACACAACCAGCCGTCCATGGACTAGGACCAGTCATTAACAGGGCCAAACTGCTAACAGATGCAGATCCAGTCCTTCCTCCACTGCTATCGACAGCGGCACACTGGCTTGGAGGAGTTTATTTCCAGTCAGCCCAGTGGTCCACTGCGAGAACACCCCGAATGGCTCTGCTGAGCCAAAGCAAAGCCCTCAGGCCCACCAAAGGACGCTCAAAGACACCCTACACAAAATCGGTCATGCGTAGGGCACACAGAGCAATCCTGCAGCCACCCTACCTGTTCAGAGCATTGCACATTTCGATTGTCACCAGCACAGACAGAGCCATCGTGGTCGGGTATCGGGACTCGAAGATCTCACAGTCAATTCCTTCAAAGATGGGGTTGTCCTCAGTGCACCTCATGAAGTTCCTCTGTCGGCACAGGAAACCGCTGGTAAATACACGGCAGAGCAGCAGTGTAGGAAAGGCAGGAAAGAGGAGGAAGAGGTCGACTGGTTGAGGGGCACATGGTGAACCTTGATTATTAGGGGTACTATTAAATATCCCACAGCTCAGAGCAATTGATAAAACTGTCTAAAGTGACCCAGCTTCTGCAGGGGCTTTGGGGTTATGGCTGGATCGTGGCTTAGAGATTTTCATGTGCAGTTAACAAAGTGCTTGAGCACGCACATGTCTCCATCAAAAATACATCTTCCATTGCATGTGACATTGGGGTGCGATGGCACCCACTTTCCCACCACCTTGCTCAGACCTACAGTAACGTAAAAATCGGTCCCTTTCAATGTGGGATCAGGTACAGAAGCTACTTTCAGCTTCTTTGGATCAAGCTGGTTGCTGGCAGAAGCAAGGCTGGGAACATAAGCCTGAGAGACAGAATCTGCTTTTCTTTTTAAATTACTGCCTTCTCCACCAGGAATTTGGGAACACTACCATAACCACAGAAGAAAGGTAGAGGAAAGACACCAACGCCTGACTCCAGGCCTGAATCCATGCACACCTGCTCAACGCGTTGGCCCATTCCCCTCCCCACTCACCAGCTGATGGAAGGAGACCTGCGGTCCATCGGCGTCGTACAAGAACCACCAGGTCGCTGCACCCACCGTGGCCAGGCCCACGTACACTGCGGCCAAGAGAGACACCCTTACCCCCAGCACCCAGCAATGGTCCCCTTCCCCATGGCACCCCATGCTCATCCTCTGCCCGCTGGTGCCTGCAGGAGCTCACCTCCGATGGCCAGGTAGCGGAAGAAGAGCCAGCCGCTGATGAGGGGCTCCTTGGGGTTGCGGGGCAGCTTGTCCATGATGTCCAGGTCAGGGGGGTTGAAGCCCAGCGCGGTGGCCGGCAGCCCGTCCGTCACCAGGTTCACCCACAGCAACTGCACGGGGATGAGGGCCTCAGGCAAGCCCAGGATGGCTGTCAGGAAGATGCTGTGGGGAAAAAAAAACAGAGATGCTGAATTAGATGAGCTCCATGCAGACAGAGAAAGTGTCTGTGTTATGCAAGGGGAGAGCAAGCAGGTACCCGGGATCCAAATGCCCCAAGTCCTGCAGATGAACCCACAGCCCCTGAATCAGGAATCTTGAAGTCCAGGACTGAATTTTGCAGCTAAAATTTGTTCCTGTTGCTATTAAAATTTGCTTTGCAGTCAAACCCCAACCACTGATGTCCCCATGGCCGTGCAGGTTCCCATTCTCAGCACAAACACCCCTGCTGAAATGCAAGGGCAAAGGATGCCCAAGTGATTCTCAAGGCTGTGCCCACGCTGCTGAGGACGGCACTGATTTACTGGGAAGGATGGGCAGGGACAGGGAGGGCTGCCTGGGACCTGGTGCAAAGCGCATCAGTGTGACCCGGTGACAACAACCTGGGCACAAATATCTGCACTCGTCTTAGATGCTGGCATGTGCTTAAGCAGGCAATGAATTAATAAAGCAGCTCCTGGGGGGTGGCATGATCATAAAGCTACAAAAGAAGAATCCCTCTGCCCCAGCGGAATGAGACGAGGCATAGCTGCTCCGTTTGGTACCCAGGGTGACAATTTTGGGCACTGCATGCTGCCAGGGGCAGGGGACAGGGACGGGACTGCAGGTCACCCGCCCCAGGGGACGTATTCCCACTGCTGCTCCCCCCAGTGCGGTGCCCAGTGTGGGGGGCTCTCACCAAACGACCTCCCCGACGTTGGAGGAGATGAGATAGCGGATGAACTGCTTCATGTTGTTGTAAATGGCCCTGCCCTCCTCGACTGCCGACACGATGGTGGAGAAGTTGTCGTCGGAGAGCACCATCTCAGCAGCCGACTTGGCGACGGCCGTGCCCGACCCCATGGCGATGCCAATCTCGGCTTTCTTCAGGGCCGGGGCATCGTTGACACCGTCGCCTGTCTGCATGAAGTTGTGATTAATGAGGTGCAAGGGATTGGGCTGGGTGGAGAGGAGGGGAGCCAGGGGTAGTGGGGCATCCCCAGGGGACTCACCATGGCCGTGATCTCGTGGAAGGACTGGAGGTACTCGACGATGCGGGACTTGTGCGCCGGCTCCACGCGGGCGAAGCATCGGGCATCGCGGCACGCCTGCCGCTGCGCCTCGGGGGACAGCTCATCGAACTCCCGGCCCGTGTAGGCTTTGCCGGCCACGTCCTCATTGTCTGAGAAGATGCCGATCCTGCGGCAGATGGCCACCGCCGTGCCCTTGTTGTCGCCGGTGATCATGATGACGCGGATGCCGGCCTTGCGGCACATCTCGATGGAGGAGGTGACCTCCTTGCGGGGAGGGTCCAGCATCCCCACGCAGCCCACGAAGGTCAGGTTGTTCTGTGGGTGGAGACAGCCCCGGACTCACATTTACCACGGGGGTGCAGACACTTCCCTCCCTGCTGGGAAACCACCCTGGGCATGGAGATTTCCCCTGGTAGGAAACTTTCAGGAGGTGTCCAACCAACAGCCCCATGGATGCACCCTATCCTCACACCTTTTCACTTCACTCCCCTCCTCCCTGTCCCTCTTGGTGGTCCCGAGGCCCCTCTCAGCGGTCACCCCACGGGGACAGATGTCCAGTGGGACGGGGCTGTTGGCTTTGGTACACGCATCTCTGCACCAGGGTTTGCAGAGGAGGAGCTGAGCCATTGCACTGCCTGCTGCTCACAGAGAAATCAGAGAGAAAATACTGCTGGGGCTGCTGGAAGTAGGTGGGAAGGCTTTGGGAATAAGGAAAACAGCTTCTGGAGAAAGCCCCCCGTGCCGTACCTCGTAGTGGATGAAGGCGGCGGAGTCGTGCAGCTGCATGGTCTCCCTGCGGACGGGCGCGTCCTGGGTGGCCAGGGCCAGGCAGCGCAGCGTGTCGATGCCCATGCCCCAGTCCCGGATCCTGCCCAGGATCTTCTCCCGCACCGGGGCCGTCAGCGGGACCTTGGCAGTGCCCACCCGGACGTGAGTGCAGCGCTCGATCACGCTTTCTGGGGCGCCCTGGTGGGGAGTGGAGGGCTTAGGGGCTGGAATCAATCTGAAGGATGAGCATCTCTTGCCAGCACCGAAGGAAGTGCCGGCGGGAGGGAAGGCACCGAGTTTTGGGCAGAGGAGAAGGCGATGTCCCCAAAGCTCCATCACACCCATCCCGGCGCGGCGCCTCAGCGCGCTAGATGGCAGCCTCCGACTGAGCACATGGGGACCGCGGCAAGGATGAACCCGCGTCAGGTCACCAGACAGCAGGATCTGCTCTGCGGGGGACCCGTCTAACGCCCGCAAAACCCACACGCCTGCCCAAAGATACCCCCGCACCACAAACCCCCTCTTGGACCTGGAGGGGCTTCGGGCTGTAAATCTCTGCTGAAAAAATGCACTGCCTGTGGAATGCTCAGCGGATGCTTGCGATGCTTTTGTGATTCAGGAAAACATGTCCTTTAGCACCACAGCATCTCATCCCCTCCCTTCTGACCTTACAAAGGACCCCTGACGTTGCTTTTTAATATAAGATTTGCAATCCTTCTACTGCTCGCCCAGGACCCGCAGGCCACAAATGCGGCGGCTCCAAAGGGTCCTGACCTGACCTGGAGGACAGAGTTCACCCACCCAGAAAATCTCCCAGTGGGAGCAACAATACACAAATCTTCTCAGAGTCAGCGGGGGGAAATTCCTGCCGCATCTCTTCTCTTGGGAAGAAAATGCCCTTTAAAGCATTATTTTATTTCTGGTTACAGTGGAAAGCTGGACATCACCCTTTGGGCATTACTGGTGTCCAGATGATCCAAGCCTTTAATAAAGGCAAGTTTTGCACAGGGGCAGCTCTCCCCTGGCCCCGGCACGAGCACTCTCAGCACCTTTTCCTCCCTCTAAATCATCTTAAGTCCTTTTTTTTCCTATCAATACTGCAGAGACTCCCCTCCTCCCCCACCACACCAGCCTACCTGCTGGCTCCTGGACCCCCAGACAGCCACGGGAGGGGACAAACTGACAAAGCATCACCGCCCGCTGCAGTAAGGGCCAAATCCTGCTGGGGTGTGCATGGGGAAGGAGGATGCCGCAGGGTGCCGAGGACCTTCTCCCCTACCTTGACAAACATCTTGCTGCCGGCGGAGTTGTGGCCGGGGCTGGTGGGCGTGCAGTACACCGACATGGACTTGCGGTCACGGGAGAACTCCAGGGTGCACTCCTTCCTCATCAGCTGCTTGATCACCTGCGGGGACAACGCGGGGCTGAGCCAGGACCTGCTGGGACACAGCTCTCCACCTTGGCTAACAACCCTGCCAAGCCGGCACAGCACCAGTGATGGGAGGAGAAGGGCAACAACAGGAGCCAGGGGGGATGGCATAGTGCAAAAAAGCCAAAGGAACTTTCCCTACACAATTTTTTGGGAGAATTTTAACCCCTCCGACTACAGCATTGCTGCCCAGCCCACAGCACGTGCCAGCCTGTGCCAGCCCTTTATTTTATTTACCCCACAGGGGACGGCAAACAGTTCCTGAAGCCAAAGATAAAGCTCTGTCTGCCACAGAGGTGGGGGAGACTTTCCCCCCGCCTTGGGCTCCAGCTGCGCTGCAGGACGGGGAATTGCATCCCACTTGCTACAGTCCAGGGGTCTGCCCTGATCCTGCACCCACAGGGGCCGGTGGGAGTGGGAGCTCCAACATCTCCTGAGGCTGGACTAGTTCCCATCAAATTAAACATCTCCACAGCTGAGACTCTAATTAGGCTCATTTCAGGGCATGCTAATTACCCCAAGGACTGCCAGCTAGGCAGTAACAGTCACTCAAATGGTACCTGCAGGTTTGCAGGGCGAGGACAGAGCAGGGGCTGCCCCATCGCAGGGACCCACAGGCAGTGCCCGCAGACAGGCTCCCGCACCCCAACACCCCCGAAACCCCACCACAAACCAGGCTCTGCTATTGCTACTAATTAATAATGTCAGGAACCAAACGCCCAGCAAGACAGCAGCCAGTCCTCAGACCAATCCCCCTCTTGTGCATCCACATTGGCATCCCAGGAGCTAAGCCCGGCTCCTGGGAGGACACATCTTGTCCCAAAAAACTCATTTAATGAGCAGGACATCCAGGGACGATCCAATGTATTATCCGGAGAGGGCAGCAGGGATGTTCGTGCCAACCTTGCTCTGCATGGCTCAACTGCTTATACAGTTGTTATTTTTTTGTTGCCAGGAGGGTGTTGCTTGCGATGGGGACACGAGCAGCTTTTTGCATGGGACTTCTACAGCAACTTAAATCTAAATAAGTCAGCGAAGGGGGTAAAGGAAAAGAAAAGTTCTTTTGGGGTAAAACCTTGCAAGTTCAAAGTTAAAAGGATGTTCCTACTGCGGCGAAGCTGTGAGCAGGAGCTGGGGAGGTGGAGAGATGTGCAAAGGGGATTTGCCAGTGCAAAACGCGGGCACTGTCTGTGGATGTACCAAGCAAACACCAAATAACTCTCAAAGGCCAAACCCAGCACAGGGTACGAGTGCAGTGACTACATGTAGGCGGGAAGTTTTGTGCCCACAAAAGCAGTGCCATCCCCTCTGGGCACTGCTCAGCGCAGTGGCAAGGACACCCGGGAGCAGCCAGCCGCAGTGGAACCCCGAAATCCCACTGGAGACTTCAAAGCACTGAGCCGCTAGCAACAAAAGTTAAGAAGTAGGGATGAAATGCTGCCAGGAAACTCCAAGGAAGGGTTTTTTGTCCCTGCCCAAACACAAGAGTAAGGAGAGCAGCACCGGTGACTGAACCCAGCCTGGCATCTGAGTGGCCGGCAGCGATGGGCACGCGTAAGGAAGCAGATGCCAGACTGATGGACAGCTGGGAAATTCCATCTCCCTTATCAGTAAGGAGTCAGGGGACTTATTACGACCTGCTTGGACCTATCTGGGGAAGAAATGCCAGAACACAGGGCCCTCCCTTTGATCAAGCAAAGGTATTGTAAGATCTAACAGCATGATATGAATGAATCCAGACATGAAATAAAGTGTATTTTCACCCAGAGGACAGGGAGACACTGGAGAGCTGGAGTAGGGGAATAGCCAGCACGGGATATTTTCACAACAAGCACAGATGTTTCCAAAGAGCAAGCCTCCTTCAGGCAGGCACGGCCCTGGGGAACAGGGTTTGGTTCACGCTATGGAGGATGGCTGCTCAGCACAAACCGGGCACCTAAAGATTTGCTGTGGAGCTACAAAACGCCAAACCTCCTCATCTGCAGCCAGAGCTCTGGACATCACCGAGAGGGTCTTCTGCAGGCTGAGCAGGGACTGGGCTGAGTTTAAGCCTTGGGGATCACCCGTTCCGAAGCTCCGTGTGGACCCACAGCCCCAGCATCAGCACCCCCGGGGACACTGCACTGTCTGCTCCGAAAACAGCTCAGCCAAGAAATTGCATCCTTAGGTGATTGCAAGTGGTTATTGCTCAAATAAAAGTTGTCCCAAAGCCCTCTTCTCCCTCCCTTCCCCGAGCACCAGAGCTCACAGGACATTCCCCACTCACTGAATTGCAGGCGTTGGCTCGCTCCACCTTGGAGAGTTTGCTGGTGTCAGTGTTGAAGACGTTCATCTTCTCCACCAGACATGTCAGGGCTGTTTCGGTGGCTTCCCCCACCTTCTCGTAGACCTTTTTGGACTAGAGGGCAGGAAAAAATAGAGCTTAAGTTTTAGAGCATGTCCCCTTCCTGCTGCTCCGATCAAGGATGCTGTCACCCACTGCACCATCCCAGGGCTCCCAGAGCATCACCCTGGGATGGGCTGAAGCCAGGGCAGGGGATCCCAAGGGACAAACCTCTGCTGCAAAGGGCCCCGCAGCGAAGGGAAGAGCGTCGTCGGTGCCCACCCACCACCCTGGCCCCGGTGCCCCCCGCACCTCGTTGTAGTCCAGCGAGGAGTCGTTGCAGAGGGCGCAGATGGTGGCCAGCTCCACCAGCCCGTCGTACTGCCCGCACTGCACCGGCTGCTCGTCCTTCAGGCTGCGGGGAGAAAACAACCCCCCCAAAGCCTTACACCAACTTCAAATTATAGGGAGGGAGAAAAAAAGAGGGAGAAAAAGCCCCGGGCTTGGCAATAAATTCTCGGGTTCACATTTTGTGCTTTACCAAATGGCCAGGACTAGTCGCAAATAAAACATCACGGGAGGCAAATTATTCTGGGGCACTTCCAGAGTTTAAGGGGGCTGCAGAGGAGCTCAAAAGAGCATTGGACCTGAAAGCAGGGGCTGTCAAAAGGCTGATTATGAAGATGATGGATGAGAAATGGAGCAAAGAAATCCAAGTTAATGTCCGCTCCCCCAGGGTTTTCCAGCTGCTGGGGATCCAGAGGAGCTGCAGCAAGCCCCTTCTCCTCCTCGTGATGCTGCTTCGCACTCCAGAGAGCCGGAGGGCACCCAAGGGAGCATTTAACAGGGGCAGACAAATTTAACGACTGCCTTGCTGTGGCTGTCTCCAAGCAAGCAGCAAACTGTGGCCTTTGCCTCCTAAATAGCAGCTCTTTGCTATGTAAAGGAGCATAAACATTGCTGGAAAGGAGCAGCCCTGAACACACCAGGCAAGCTGGGCACTGCTTCTTGCCCGGTGGCAGAAATGGCAGCGGTGATTTTCAGGGGAAATAAAAAAATTATCCCAGTTCCAGGAGAAGTAACTGCAGGTTAGAGCTGTATAAACCCAGCCGGTCATCTGCTCGCTGGAAAAATAATTTGTCAGGCATTTATTAGGATCAGTTTATTCCACTGCTGGTTCCCAATGGAAAGAACAGTTTGGAGCCCTTGTTACAGCTCAGGAGCGGAAAACAGGGAGCGGCCAAGAAAATCTGAAAAATCTGCTTGCTGAGGGACAAGGAGCCGCGCTGGGCTGGGAGCGGGCAGGGGCCAGCTGCCCCCTGACCAGAGGATGCGGCTCGTCACGGTCCATGGGGCAGGGGGAGGCAGCGGGTGGAGGGGGGAGCCTGCAGGCACTCTGGGATGGGTTTTGATGTTTGGGAAGGTGGAAATACCAGGGATGGCTTTTCTAGCATGTGACCCCCCAGAGAGAACTGGGAAGGGATGGGGGGGATACGTCCCCATCGTCATCTGTCCCTGCATGGAGCCGACGAGACCCATGTGCTGGGAAAGACATCAGCAAAGGTGCTGCTGGCTGGGTGCTGCGCGGGGATGCGAGCAAACCCAAAATCAAGCACGTAATATCCCCCACGCTGAGGCCAGGCTAAAGCAAAATAAGTGTTTCAGTCCCACCAGCCCCGGGGGAACGGGGAGGGATTCTCTCCGTGACACCTAAGTGAGCCCTCGCATCCCCCTGCACGCGCAACACAAGCACAGGGCTGCAGCAAAACTCAAAATCAACACGAATTGTTGCAGCCCACCACGGAGCCTCCCTGCAGGCAGTCGCCAGAGAGGGGACATTGAGCTTCAGAGGTTAGCAGACAGGAGTTCAGTCCCTCAGTCCTCCACATTTAATTGAAACGCACTGATTGATACCAGCTTATGACCTGGCTCACTTTTTAAGGGAGATTCCTAGCCAAGGATCAAATTGGCTTTATAAATATTCATGAAATTAAGTCTGAGGCTGGGATAAATTAATAGTCGCTCCACAGACGAGCAGAATGGACCATGGTGAAGAACGTGCCCGGGATCACACAGCAAAGCGAAGGGGAGCAGAGAGTGCTCCAACCACCACCCGAGCTTCTCATCTTCCTCCTTCCCAGACTTTCCCCACATCACCTCCCTTCAAAGGAGGGCGAATAAACAAACACAACGGCAGAAAACCCCATGTGTGTAATACCGCAGCAGGGAAAAGCCCCTGCGTTCCACTCCCCACCCTCAGCTGCAGCTCAGCAAAGCCCACATTTTCCCCCAAAATGTGTACAGGCATCAGTGGGATCGTGCCCCGGGCACAGCAGCCATCACGGCCGTCCCTGCCAAGGATGTGGGGCTTGGGGACCGCTCTCCTGATGGGGTTTGTAGCCATTTTCAAGCCCCTCCACACATCGCCGGTGGCACAAGCTGCCAGCCCCATGTCCTGCTCGGGGTGGGGGTGACGGTCACCAGCCAATATCGAAAACGTGCAGGCTTCAGAAATGTGGAGAACAAGCACGTACTGAGAAAAACCTCATTCATCGCTCTTCCCACATTTGCTGTCCTCTCCGCTTCAAAAGCAGGCTCGTTTTATCAGGATTGCTAACGAAGGGAGAGCTGAGCCCCTTTGCTGAGCAGTGGGAGAGCGGCAGGCAGAGCCGGGGCACGAGCCCCCCACGTCGTGTTGGGCAGGAGCTGGTGACAAGGGACGGTGAGACGATTTGCCCTGGCTCCCACCGAAAGTGAAGGGCAGCCACCCAGTGCTTGCAAGCCCAACGTGGCCAAAACCCAGCGCCCGGTGTGTATCTCCACAGGCAGGGTTCAGCGTGGCTGCGATCCGACATGGAAAACCCAGGCGGGGGTGAGCCAGGGGTCCCTAAGCCTTGGCCACAAACTCAACCCTCCCACCTGCCCCGACACCACCCCATGTCACCCGCAAAGTGGAGGGGACCCACACTCACATCTGTCCCTCGGGGGCGTAGGTGGAGCCGGTGATGCTGAACTCGTGCAGGCTGCACTGGGTGCCCTCCACCTTCTCCATAATGAACATCTGCAAGGGGCAAGGATGGAGACAGGGCATTAGGCAGCGATTTTTGGGTACAACTCCCGTGCCCAGCCTGGAGACCCACAAGCTGGTGCCGTCCACAGCGATGGCCCCACCGGCACCGGGCTCAGCCCCTCCCTGGTCGCCCACCATTCCTGGCCATCCCCGAATCCTTCCAGCTCTCCCCTGCCTTTTTCATGTTCGCCTCCTCCAGCTCTTTTTTTCCATCGGAGAGGAGCGGTGCTGAGCCAGTTCCTAAGAAGGTGCCTGTGTTTTTCTTGGAGCAGAGGAGCCGTCGGGCTCTGGTTTCCGCCTCTGCCCTGGCTGCCCTGGGAAGCCTCCGCGGGGCAGGATCCGACCAGCCAGGAGCTGCGGGAAGGGGCTGCCCCTGCCGCCCTTTCCCAGCCAACTCTCGGCCACCAGCTCGCCTTGCGGGCTACTGGGATGGCAGCTCAGCTCCGGGCACCAGCAGCGTGGCAGCTCGGTAATAAAGCCCCGAGGAGCCGTAAAAGTCCCACACGCTCTATTTTTAGTGATTTTTGCCTTTCATACTCCTTCCAGTTTCTCTCTTGCTGCTATAGTGAGAGCAACAAAACCAAAAAAAAAAGGAAAATACAGTAAAAATCCCTCTTCTCCCCAGGCTCTCCTGATGCCCCCTTGCACAGCCCACCCTTCGGGCACCTCCAGCGGCAGCAGGAGCAGTGCCCAGCCCCAGCCGGGGCGACAGTTTGGCGACGCTCGTTTCTGCTTAATTGTTATTTACGACCCGCGCTGAAGCCAAAAAGTAACATAATAAATAAAGAAATAAAATTGGTTTGATGAATGCGTTTCCCCGGCCGCCAGTGCCTGCGGGGAGCAGCCAGGAGGGAGGACAGCTGCTCTCAGCTCTACAGACCTGCTCGACAGCTCCAGAACAGGAGTGCAGGGGCAACTGTCCCTCTCCACCCTGTCTCAAATCATTTATTTTCCCTATTTATTTCCCTCTGTTCATTTGAGATGTTCCCCAGGAGAAATCGGCATCATTCAGCACCAGAGATGCAACGGCTCTGGGTACCATCCACTTCTCTCCCCTCCGTGCTTCCTCCGGTTAATTTACTATTATTATTAATGACTGTTAATAATACAAGGACACTCCACCAGTGCAGCCACGTTGGCTGGTGGGTGTGAGACCCCCCCATGCAGCCCGGTATCCCCTGGTGCAAGCTTAGGGCCAAGCTAAGGGAAAAAGGCCAAGCTCGGGGACGCACATTTATGGCAGGTCAAGCATCCTCTGCGGGTTTTCTCACCTACATATTTTACAGGTTTGGGCAAATCAAAGCAGGAGGTTCAAAGCGTGAATCTCCTATGTAAATACTTCTGAGCCCAAAGCAACCTCCCCACAGCCCCACGGCTTCACAGCTATTTGCAGATACCCCGTTTGCTGGGCTATTGCCCTCAATCCCTTTCCCAGAGCCCATCCTCGAGGCCGCCCAGCATCCCCGAAGGGTTTTGAAGAAAATCACCAGCCAAAGGGTGGCAGAAGAGGCTCAGGACATCCCGATCCCTCCACTGAGGCACTGAGCTCCTCTGGCAGGAGCTGCAAACACTAACACATGAAGGACCTCAATGAAGAGAGCCAAAACGCATCGCGTCTCCTTCAGCGACCGAATTGCCCTGAGGTGATGGACGCCAGAAACAGAGGCAAAACGTGGCTGAAATTTCCCAAGGCTTCTGCGACACCAAAAGAGACCTTCGAAGGGTGAGCATCCTTCATCTCTTTTTTGAACCATCCAACACCATCGTCCTTCCAGAGAGCCAAAATCTCCTGGTTTCTTCAGAAAATGGACTCCTGCGCTCAGAAATGCCAACTGGCCTCTTATTTATTAAAAAAATCTGAAAGCGCCCGCCCCAGTCACCGCTGGTTTTGCCTGATACAGGACTGTTTGTTTTCAAACGCTCGTGGCTACCAAACAATTACTACTTTCACAATAGCAACTTACTTATTAAAAAAAGGAAAATAAAATAAATAAATAAATAAATAAATCATTCCAGGCCCTTTATTTTTCCATGCCTATTTAAAAAGGTGCTGCGTAACCCACAGCAACCAGGGGTTATATCAGATTTCCTGCCGGCTCCCGGCGTGCGTGCCTGGCAGAGCGAGGGGGCGGCCGGGGGACTGCAAAAGTGTCTGCAGGTTTTTTGGGGCGATGTTTCCGCAGATTTCCAGCCTGAAAAGGGGGCAGGTTCGCAGGCAGTGGCAACAGTCCGGAGGAAATTGCCATGTCTTAATCCGTAAAGAGGACAGGTGAGGTTCCCATCACAAAAATAAGATAAAGAATAACGGGAGAGATAGAAGGAGGTGACAAAGCTGTGCGCCGCAGCTCGGATACGTCTCCACAATTCTGTATTTTGTGTAGTATCTTTAACAGAACTACTCATCAAAAGGCAGACAAGATAGGATTGCTGTCTGGAATGGTAAGAGGCTGGAATCATCAGCCACGTACCCATCAATCAGCCCACCCATCAGCACCGTTTTCCTCCTGCGCCGGAAGCAGCCCTGGCTGACGAGCACCCACCGGCAATGGCCACAGCCCCTGGGAAACCCCCAGCAAGGCCTCCCATTAATTAGTGACTGGTTTAGACAGTCAAAACTACTGAATCAAGGCACAGTGTCCTGGAGATTAAAAAGCAAATAGCGCCGGCACAGCTCCTGGGCGGCTGCACCGGGAACAGGAGTTTGCACAGCCAGGCTCTGCTACAAGGTGTATTGAAAATAAACCCCCTTTCTGCTCTTGTTCCCCAAAACACCAGCCATCTCGGAGACGGGCAAACGCCACCAGCCACCTCCCTCTCCTGGAACAGCATCTTCCCCCCCAGCCCCGTCCCGCTCTGCCCCGCACAGCGGCAGCACCGAGCCCGCACGGCCACACACACATCCCCGCTTCGCGTCCCGACTCTCAAACTCCACCTTCGCACTCTCGCAAAATTAAGTTACGGTGCACAAAAGGGTGCTGCAACTTTTAGGAGGCCGATTTAAATGTGCAAGAGCAGAGCTGCAACGCCTCTCTGCCCCCGTCTCCCCCTGCCAGACTCCCGTCGCTCCCAGGAGGTTATTTAATGGTTGGGAGAAGGCTGTCCCTGGTTGCTCCACACCGTGGGCTGGGTGAGGTGGTGGTCTTGGAGACCCCCAGTTACCCATAAGGTGGGCAACAGAAATCACAGGTTTAATCTGATTTACTAAGTGCGTTTATGGCTTTACTGCATTGCTGCAGAGCTCTAACCTCAGCAGACTCGAGGCCACCAAATCCTTGGCCACCCCAGATGGACGAGGACCCGGCACAAAGCCCTTCGGTGGGCACTTCACGCCCACGAGCATTCGGGGGGAACCACTTTGCCCATGCTGCCCCCATGGCATCCATGTGCACCCTGTTGAGCTGGCTCAGCCGGCACCCAGCCACGCGTCCCGGGCACCCAGCAGGACCCAGAGCCGGCGGCACAGCACTTAAAAAACAGCTGAGGGTTTTCAAACAGCCTCGAAGCCTTTCAAGAGTCACTTTACAGCTCTACAGACCTGACGCCGGCAGCAAGACGTAAAGGGCAAGCACCGTTCGGCAGCATACCCTGTGGCTGAGCAGCTGCATTAATTAAATTGCACTCAATTAATACATTTTTCCAGGTTATTGATAGGCTTTCGTGGCTTTTACATGCCCGTAGCTGAGCCAGCTGCTCGGTGCAGGAGTGCATCCAGGACACGCCAACGGCCGCCCAGCGCAAATATTGACCCACCCGCCGCTCGCCTCCGTCCTGCCTGCGTCAACGCGGGAATCCCTCTCCGTTAAACATTAACAGCCACGTCTGGCTGCCCTGAGGCCAGCCTGGCTCTCGGTAACGCATCCTGGGAGTCAGGATCCAGCCAAGTGAATAACACGGATATCAGAAAGGGGCTGTGGGGGAGATGGGGTGGACGGTACATTGAATTTTGCATTTTTATTTTTTATTTTTCCAGAGTTGCTGACTTCATTCTGCAAATGACGACTGATTGAAAAACCCTCCTGTGTGCCCTGCTCCGTCCCCCTCCTGCCCTCTCTCTGTCTCAGCATCGCTAATCCTGCCTCTCCCCCCAACCACGCCACACCGCAGGAGATGGTGGCACTTCTGCCCAAGTTCAAGAGCAGATCCTCTGGTAGGAAGTGGTTTGGGGAAGGCACGGTCACGTCCTACCTCTCCTTCTGCAATCTGAAGAGCTAAAGAGACCCCAAATGCTGGGGTTGCGCTTTACTCGCCTCCCTGCATCACTGGGGCAGAAAATGGGCTGGTGGGAACCTCCTCCTTGTGCGAGATGTGGGCAGCTTGGTCACTGCCTCGTTCCAGCAGTGTCTCGTTTTAAATCATTTACAAGGCAGAAATATCAGACATTTCCAGTCATCTGTAGTTTGTGCTGAGCAAAGCAGTGGCCAAACTCCATGGCCAGCTTGCAGCATGGTCACGGCTTCCCACCATGCTACCCAAGTGTCAGAGAGGAGGGATGGTGGCCAGGTCCATTTTTCCCCACAGCAACACATTTTCCAAGGTTCTCCTGTAAAAGCGACGCGCCAAGGCCATGAAACTTTCCTGAGACTTGAGGATTAATGGGGAAACTGAGAAGTATTTGGATGGTCCAGGCTTTCCTAACAAGTCACCTCCCCATATGGCCAGACACGCCGGAGGAAAGATCCCTGCTAGAGCAGAAGCCTTTGACCTCTTCACCAAACCACCCCAGGGCTCTCTCCATAAGAGCTTTTCAGTCCAAACCCAGCTGCACACAACTGCGGATGGCAGACCTTCTGCCAGGAGAGGACAGGTAACCCAAGCACCATTTCGCCAGGTCACAGGCATCTTCTCTTAACCCCTGGGTTTCCACTTGAGCTCGTCATGGACAGCTGGATCCACATGTTGCACTGATCCGCCAAGTTTTGGCCTCACAGGTCACTTTATAATTTTGCATGGTCCAGGATTTCTCGCTGGTTTGGTTAAAAACAAGGGAAAAATGGGAAAGAGAGCAGAGGAGGCCGATTACATTGGCTTCTCTGGCTGCTCTGTCTCAATGCCATATCCCAGCAGGAAGAAATGCTCTCTGGAGAGGGAGCCCTGATATAAGTCTGCAACACGGCACCTCCAAACTGGTGTGCTCATAAAAGTCCGTTTTCTAATTACAACCATGCCAAGAGAAACCATAAACCTCCTCGCCCCTGGTGAGGCAGAGAGGAAGCTCAGGGCCTCCTACAAACCATCTTCCATGCTCACCTTGAAATTCCTAATATGAAACAAGTCTGGTGAGGACAGCAAAGCCCGTCACCCCAAGACGGGGACAGAGCAGTGCAGGGTCTTTGAGGGCACACAGAGCATCCTCCCTGCACCCCAAAATGCCCCCAGTACTCACCCGGCAGACGGACATCTGGTTGGTGGTGAGGGTGCCGGTCTTGTCAGAGCAGATGACAGAGGTGCAGCCCAGGGTCTCCACTGAGGGCAGGCTCCGGACAATGGCATTCTTCTTGGCCATGCGGCGTGTGCCCAGTGCCAGGCAGGTGGTGATGACGGCCGGGAGGCCCTCGGGAATGGCGGCCACTGCCAGTGCCACCGAAATCTTGAAATAGTAGATGGCCCCCCGAAACCAGGAGCCCCCGTGGACGGGGTCGCTGAAGTGGCTGACGTTGATGACCCAGACGGCGATACACACCAGGAAGATCACTTTGGAGAGCTGCTGGCTGAACTCGTCCAGCTTCTGCTGCAAGGGGGTCTTCTCAGGCTCAGTCTCCACCATCTGGTTTCGGATCTTCCCGATCTCGGTGTACACCCCTGTGGCAATGACGACCCCTACGGCCTTCCCAGCTGCGATGTTGGTGCCCTAGGATGCAAGAAAGGGGCCAGAGCAGATATATGGGCATGAAATCTCTTGACCTGAGGGTAAATGGGTCACTTGTTGTGAAAGAAGAACATGAGATCTTGGTTAAGGGGAAAATGAGACACCCTGGGATTTTATATAAACACACCCTAAGGCAGCAGGAGACCCCTCCTGAGACCTCTCTCGCCCGTCAAGAACTTGGCTTCTGCCCGAGAGGAACATGAGCAAGGAGGAAACTCAGACTTGCAATAGCTGCAGGCTCAAACACAAACCTTCGCCCTGTCCATAGTACATCCTATTTGATGGAAAACCCACTGAGATCGTCCCAGGCATTTAGGTGAGTCATTTGCCACAGCCTAAATGAAATGCTGTGGAAGAAGGTCCTCATTTTTATGGATTTGGGGCTCTTTATATGGAGTCGAGTCTTTCTCATGCACGCACTCCCTTTCACTGCTCAGAGACCTCCTGCGTCCATCGGCCTCTTCACTTGGTGGCTCTTTGCAAAACCACAGGAGAGGTGGGGACAGGCATAAGGGACTTACGGAGAAAAGCATGTTCTTCTTGTCCTGGTTGACAGCCCGGGGGTCGGGGATGGGGTCAGCATGTTTGATCACCGACACAGACTCCCCTGCCGAGACAAGAGCGGGGAGATGAACCACCCGCGTTTCCTCTCCAGCCTCCGCTTGATGCTGTTATGAGCCTGCATCACAACCCCCGCGGCTTTTTAAAGCAGCATGTTGCCACCAAACCATCAAAACATCCATCATGGGGAGGCCAGAGCTGGGCCAAGGCGCTCTGAAGATGAGGGCTGCAGAAAAACAACCTGTGCGGATCGCTAGCGGCCATGAGGTCCCATACAGGCGTATGGGATGGGGCCAAGCCCCAGCGCCAGGGACCCGCTGGCTCAGGTTTGCATGGTCAGGTGGAGTTTATAGAACAGCACAACAGGAAAGGTGCCCAAAGCCCTTCTGCTGAAGGGTTATATGTTGTTCTTTGCAGATTTGCCCTTTCACTGCATTTCAGCCCTTGGCGAACTAAGTTAATGAAAAGACACTTCTCAAGGAGACTGGGCTCCTTTCCCTGTGTTTTTAACATTTTTTTCTGATTGCTTTTCCTTTCCTGCTGCCATCTCCTAACTCAATGCCTTTACAAAATCACACAAGGGAGCTGAAATACTGGAAGCCCTTTTTGTCATCTGATCATTCACCGGCCTTCCCTGACAGCAGAGAGAGAAAATTTTTGAAATATCATAGATAATCAGCTTTAAGGGCTTTTCCAGTGCTTAAAAAAAAGCCCCAAATATTGTCACCTCTCCCTGAAGCGGCGAGGCCTCGTGCACCAGTGGTCATCGTGTGATGGCTGCGCGGGGGGGAGCATGGGCACAGAATGAGCGGCTCCTCGTGAAACCCCTCATGTCACAGGGGACCGGAGGGATGCCCAAGCACCGGGCACACCTTGCCTATGCCACAACTTTTAAATGACGCTGCAACCTCCCCAGGTCCTCCATCTCGTTCTCCCACCCATTTCCCACCCCGGCAAAGCACTTAGCCCAGCATCAGCCCCGAAATTTGGGGGTTCAAATTCAGCAGCCGCCTCCGCCCCATCACGCCTGCACGCACCTGTGAGGATGGACTGGTCGACCCGCAGGGTGGTGGACCGGATTTCGATGATCCGGATGTCCGCCGGCACCTTGTCGCCAACTACAAGGGCAAGAGAAGAGCAGCTCCATCAGGTGGGCCCGGCAGTGCCCACCACCCCGGGGAAGGGGGACGGCAAACCCCAACCATGCCACCAGCACCGGGCTCTGCCCCAAGGCTCGGAGCCACTGGTTTGCACCTCAGTTCCTGCTGTCTCCCCTCAATTTCTATTTCACCGTCTGGTCTCCAGGGCAGGGACTGGTTTTTGGTGAGAATCACCATGTCCCTATGCGGTACAGACGCACGGCAGCACCCACCCTGCAGCAACGAGGGGTCCAGCCCGTGGTAAACCAGGGTCCTGCCCCGGGATGCCTCCTTTCTGCATTTAAAGCTTAGTTTTGTATGTCTATAATTTACAAGTCAAATAAAGAAAGCTGGAAAGAGGCACCATCAGTTGCAATCAGACATCAGGCAGAGCAGTGATGGGACCTTGAGGAATTTCTCATTTTAGGGAAATACCTTGCACAAAAGCAGCCAGCCCGGGGAGCGGGCAGCAGGGCTGAGGGGGTTACTCGTGCCGTGCCAGGCGC
>VYZM01022949.1:649200-675546 GCA_013398915.1 Dromas ardeola | reverse complement strand
GTTTCAAGCACCACCTCCCTCTGCAAAATGTGGCAGGAGCGAGCGCTGCCCCATCCTTGCTGCACGGGGATGCTGCCAGGGTGGGCGACCTGCCTGCCAGCCCTGCCCGTCGCCTTCCCCGGCTGCCACCCCAGCAAAACTAACTGCGGTAGGAGCCAGGTTTGCCAGGACAAGCAGAGGCAGGAGCTGTGAGTGAGCAGAGGCGCCGAGTGGGCTCCCAGCACGTCCCCATGTCCCACCCGCCCCGGCTGCACCTCCGCAGTGACATGAACTCCGCCACCACGGCTGGGACCCCCCAAAACCATCACAGGCTGTGAGCACCCGCATCCCCCTCCTGCCAGCAAGCGGGCAGGAGGGCAGGTATCGTTTATCTTCTTTTCGGAGCAGAGCTGCCACAGTTAGAGGTCCTCGGGGCAGCAGCATCTCACCCTCCGTCCCCCAGCCAAACCCCGGCCTGGCCCTGCCTGCCCCACCACGTCCCCGTCTCCTCTTCCCTGCAAAAACCCCAAAAAATCCCCATTTTAGAGCAGCCGGAGCCTCCCAACACCACTCTTAACCCCATTGCAGTGCTTCGTGGACTGTCTGGAAGCTGTTGACACTGGAAGACCTTTTGTGGCAGAGAAAACAGCCGTCCATGGGTCTCCTGGCACGGCATGGTTGTTACGGGTGAACGCAGCCCTGCTGATTGCCAGCCATCCACCACTGCCCACCGAGGCACATGTGCTTCCTTAAAAAAAAACCCCACCGTTTAAAGCTGCTTTCCCCACTGGGTTTCCTCCTCCCGGCTCCTTGGCACAGAGCGGCTTTTCCTCCTGCTCCCTTATCGGCTGGACGCAACGGCGCTCCGGCGCTTCGGAAATATTGAGGCAGAGCCCGCCCTGGCTCTCGGCGCCTTACATCACGTTACACAATGCTGCCGGCCTGGCCGCTAACCATCCTCTCAAATCCCAGATTTTAACGAGCGCTTCCTCCCGGGGCTCGTAAACCTCCCCCTGCTCTGAGCGCAGCGGTTGTAGTTGGGGGGGAGCTGGCCCCCCTCCACCGCCCAGCCAGTTATTCCAGCTGCAGATCCCAACGCTCTGGGATGCGGCGTGAAACATCTGCTGTCTGACCGGACCTGCCCCACTCCCCATCGCACCCAGTTTTGGGGGGCTGAGATGGGGGGGGTGCTACGCACAGGGACTCATAGACACACACCCCCCCCCAGATGATTCCCTCAGACTTTGCAGCACCTTAAAGGGAGCAAAGAGCTCCTCTTCTCCCCTGGGAGAGGGTTTGCAAACGTTAGCTCAACCTGCAGATGACAAATCGGGTGCCAGCATCTAGAGACAGCGTGGAGCCCCGGTGCCATGGGGGTAGCATCCCCTCAAGGGTAGATATTGCGATAGCATCCCAGGGGACTCGCACAGCGCAGGACGGACGGACGGACGGACGGACCTGGCAGCACCATTAGCCAGCTATTAAACATACGCTGATCACCCAAGTGCTGCGAGTCGCCCCCGTGCTGAAAGCCAAAGGGAAGAGCGGAAAATGGGAGGCAGCGCTGCCCGAGCAAAGTGGGAGCGGGCAGGGGGTGCAGCCCCTGATGGGGCTCCATGGGCAATGCCCTGCCAGTATTTTTTGGGCAAGGCAAGGCAGAAAGCTGGGGCTGCAGCCGAATTCGCACGGACTCACCTAGAGTCCCTTGTGACAAAAGGGCAAAAATCAGCTGGGTTCAAACGGCTTGCCAGCTTGCAGCCATCATTCCCCTCTTGTATTAGCGTAGCAGGTTTTCAGCTTCCTGTTGCCAAATTTACTTGCACATGCAAAAAAAAGCCAGTCCCCCCCTGCCTGCGCTGTCCCTGCTGTCCCCAGGATGTCACCTGCACATTCAAAGCTGTTACTCCTGGTGCACTTTCCTATCAGGCAGCCTGACAGCATCCCACCGCTTGCTATAACCTCCTAAACCCACAGTTTGCTAATTAATTTGCAAACCCCGTCAGAGGAGAGCTCAGCTCTTTTCCTCCCGGTCCTGATGCTGATTGTGCCATTAAAACGTAATATTCAGGTGCTGCTGGGCAGGCAGCAAGCGCTTGATTTGGGGAAAGGCGGCAGAATTTAATTAATTCATAATTAATTAATTTAATTACAGGCCAGGTCACCAGCTGGAATGCATTGCCGGAGCCGGCTTGGGAGCGCCGCCAGCTCGCCCAGCTGAGGACCTGGCCGGCACTTCTCCGCTTGATCCTCCCTGCATTATTTTTATGTTCATCTTCCAGCTGAAGCCCAACTGGAAGACATAAATAACAGCGGGCTGGCCGGGCGCGGGAGGGATTGCAGCATCTTTCCACCAGCAGGGCCACAAGGAGGAAAGGAGAGGATTAGTTTTGCGGCTCTGGGGGTTTACGGCATCGTTTAACGAACAAACAAAACAGGATAATTGAAATGCATCCTCTTTAGCTCTGGTGGGGCAGGCCGGAGACCCCCAGGTAACCTTTGCTGAATGAGAAACCCCAACAGAAGGGCTGGGGGGGGCACAACCCCACCGGGGAGGCAAAAAGCATCCTGCAGCCGGTCGCCTCTGCCTCTCGCCCTCCCCGAATAACAAACCCCAGTTACCAAGGGAGCCTGCCCACGCAGGCAGGACCAGCGCCGCTGAACCCCCCCGCACCGGCGGCAGCGCTCGCCCGGCACCCCCCGGCGCGGCACCCGGCGCCGGCCCTTCACCCGCGCCTTGTCTGGGGGACGCACATGGGAGAGCCGCTTCCAGAGACGGGGAATCTTGCTGGAAAATTAAAAGTTCTTCTGGTTCTTCCCAGAAAACAGGGAAACCCGCCGGATACACCAAACCTGTGCCAGAAATATACGCTTTTTTTTCTTTTTTTTTTTTTTTTCCTGCTGTCCTCTACCACCCTATGCTCAGGGTGAAGCCTCTGCAGGCTGATGAGCCCCGACTTTGGCCCAAATCATTTCACCTCCCTGGATTTGAAAAGAGAAACTAAAATCTCAAGTGGTCAACAACGAGGTGACTTGGTGGCTGTGCCTCCAGAGGAGATGGATGCTGCAGCAGAGCCCTCCCACCAGGGGGTGCCCGTCATTGAAGCCCCCCGGGCAACATCACCACCCCATCCCACCCCGTGCCCTGGGGTGATGGCACCCTACCTGCCACCTCCACGATGTCCCCAGGGACGATGTCCCGGGCGCGGATCCGCTGCACCCCGCTGCGGTCGGCGCGGATCACCTTCCCCATCTCAGGCTCGTACTCCTTCAAGGCTTCGATGGCGCTCTCGGCGTTCCTCTCCTGCAAGCAGAGTAGGAGCAGAGTTGCCGGCGTGGGGTTGCTTGTGCTGGCAGGCTCCTTCCCCACCCGCTGCGAAGACAGGAGCACCCAAACCCCAGCCCTGGCTTTGGCGTCCATTTGCACCATGGATGGGGCAAGTGCCGCATCTTCTTCAGCTGCTCTGAAATGGTCCCCGCCGGCTTAAACCTCACCAGGTCCTGGACACTGCATGGACCTTTGGGCTCGATTTTCTCCTTCTTGCTTTGGGAAGCAGCATCTCCCACCCAGATGTATTCTTCCCCATCCAGTAACCCCACCTCAGGTCAAGCTGCAGATAAATAAATGGATGTATGTATGTATCCCATACAGTGAGGTGAGGGGCAGCAGCCACCATGGCTTTCTGGTGGATGGGGCAAAAAGCTTCCCTTGGAAAATGCATTTGGCCACAGCCAGGAGAATAGCAGCCTTTGCCTGGATGGCAAATAAGTGCAAGTTCCTAAACTCCAAACTGCAAAAGTTGCCAAAGAAAGATTGAAGGAACAAGCCAGGAGGCAGCCAACGACTAAACATCTGCACTGGAGTGTGGAGCAGCACGGCCAATATGAAAATTGAAGCTTTAAGAAATGAGTTTCCAACGGCAAGAAGCAACCAGCCCTTCAAATGACACATCTCAGCCATGTGGAACAGACCTGCGGGCCAGGGTTGGGGGGCTGCGACTCACCTGCCACACACCCACCACGGCGTTGGCGATCAGGATCATGATAATGACAATGGGCTCCACAAACGCCGTTGTGGTCTCCTCTCCTTCTTCAAACCAGGCCAGGATCTGGTAGGCAAGACAAGAGAAGGACCACATTGTGGTTGAAACAACAAGAGCCAACATTTTAAGATGAAGGATGGAAACATGAGCCAACCAACATGTGGTGTTTGCTGGAATGAAGATGACCCAGAGTGGTGGCGAGCCCCACAAGGCTTGGTTGAAGCCTGGACTTGCCATTATCCCACTGCTGGTGCTTAACTCAGGTGCCTCCATTCTTCTGCTGGGGGTAACATAATGCATCAAATGAGCAGGGCTGGAGCAAACAGCCACGCAATGCCTGGATGAGCATTTGCACCAGGAAAGCATCTATTTTTGTTTGGTGCATCCATGGGGAGACCATGGCCATGAGCAGATGAGTGGGGAGGCCAGGCAACACCACCACCACAAAGTTGCTCCCAAGGTAAATTGTGGGCAAAACTGAGCTAATGGCTCAGTACTTGGACGCCACAAATAAGGCCCAAATCAGCAATCGGGGAGTGAGGCGCCGCTGATGGTGAGCACTTCCAAGGCACCACGCAAGTACAAAGGGCTTCACATTGCAATTACTCAGAGCAACCCATAAAGGCAGCTTTGCTAACCACGTGGATGTTGAGTTTAGCTGATCCCACATCACCTCTCAGCATTATTAAGTACGGAGGAGATCAGCAGCGCTCACAGGCACCAGCTCCTGGCCGACTTTGCCTGCCCACCCCAGGGAGGAGAAGCTGCTCTGTGCTCACAGGAGGTGCTGGGGGTGAATCCCGGCTCCTCCTGGGAAAGTCACGTAGGGATGCAGCCTCTCCCCCAGCAAAAGTGGGAGAAGAGCCCTACTGGAGATACACCACCGAGGAAGGAAATGTTTGAAGACGAGCAATAACACCATCCGGGGGAGTAGAAGCCGGATGGTGCCACCCTGAAGGCACCACACTGGCAGCTCCAGTGGCCGGCACAGCCTGGGCTGGGCTTCACACCCTGCTAAACACAAGGAGAACCCAATCCTAAGCATCTCTCTGACATTACCGGAACACAACATCGTGTTTTCCTGCTGCATGATGCATTGGGAGGTGTATTTGGTCAGTGAGCACTATCCCTACCCCACACATTGGTAAGGTGTAAAAGGAAAGCCCAGCCGTACCCGATACCTGCCCTGAGCATCACCACCTTGGGCATCACCAGCCCCGGCATCTCTGAACCCTCCCAGCCACGCGGGCAGGAGGAAGGCAGCGAACAGCAGGCAGGAGGTACCTCCCACGCCGGCAGCCGAAACGCTGCCAGTACGGCTCAGCCAGAGGGAGGTGGGGGGCCGGGGGAATAATAAAAATAATTAAACAGATTGGATTTTCGTTTTTAATTGAAAAATGAGCAGAAGGGCTCCGGGAGGGAGACTTCACTCTGAGAAGGGCAGCCGCACTGGGTTTGGAAAGGCTCCCAGCCCCATCTTTGCCTCCCTACGCATTTGTGCACGCTTTAGGCAGGTTCTGGACCCGCTGCCTGCACCCCAACGGAGGGGAAGGTGGTACGTGGAGTTTCTGAGTCGGCCTCAGGCACCTGAAGCGCTGCCCTCACCCCTCATCACCCAGCGCTCTGGCCAGGACAAAGCAACCCATGCAACATCTCGGCAGCCTCTCCGGGCATGCAGGGAGGGGGTGCAGGGACCCCCCAGCTCCCAGCACCTCGCACAACCCCGAGGACCTGGCTTGGCCAACGACTTGGCCACTACACCAGGAATGTATCTGCGCCATGGACACGCACACCTCCATGTGCCAGAGACAGTGTCCTCCGTTCCGGCAGATCCCAACATGGCTCTGATCATGCTGCAGCTTAATACTTTCAAAAATATCCAAGGAAATATCAAAGGGTCCGTACAAGCCCTGGAAGGTGCCCACCCCCAGCCTGGGGTACTTACGAATGACAGAAAAGCTGCCATCAAAAGGATGCGGACAAGGAGATCTTCAAACTGCTCCAGCACCAACTCCCAGAGGGACTTTCCTGGTGGGAAAACACGAAGCCAAGTACAGTCAGTGCTCAAAAAAAACCCCCAGAAGTTTTTTAGACCACCGAGGCCACTAAAGACCAACAGGACCCTGTCCCCCGCCTGCAGCAGAGCTGCTCCAGTGCCCGTCGGCCGCGGGCAGCAGTGAGGACATCCAGCGCTGCAATGGGGGATTTATCTCTCTAATATTAAACACCTTCATTTCTGGCATTGGCCTGGTTTTACTACGTCTGTTTTTTAACTACGGAAACCAAATCCTCTGCGTTTCTATTCACAGCTGGTAGCCTTGCCATCAGAGGTAAGCTCTGCTCTCAGCCCGGCTTTCTCTGGGATTAAAAGCAAAATTAAAGGACCCCGAAGGCTGTCCCCTCCTTGTCCCCAGCACCCTCTACCCAGACTCCAGGCACCCTCACGTCCAGCCCATGACTTACCTTCTTCTGCAGGGAGCTCTGGGGGTTTTCATCAACAGCCCAGCAAGCGTAACAAAGGAAAAAGTGATAAAAATAAAAAGATTAATTAGCAATTTAGGCCCAGATTAACAATCCCTTCCCTTGCACCCCAGAAGTCCCTTCAGTACCCCAAAATGCAACTTGCTCTGCACATATTCCCGCATCAAGACAGCTTGTCCTCGAACTTCTCAGTCTGAAACCCAGTAAGCAGCACGGGATGCTCCCTGCACCAGGGAAACATCATTTCCCTGCAGCAAGCGGCTCCGGCAGCATTTATTCCTGTACTCAGCCTGCCGAAAAAATACTCCTCAGGAGCTGCCCTCTCCAAATCCAGGACACAGAGGTCCAACCATCCCGTAAAACGCCCTGCCAGAAACCCGATATGGACCCGCTGGGGACTGTAACTTTCAGACCACGTTTCCTATTACTCAGTTGTACTTCACAGCCTGCAACGCTCCAGGAAAGAAACCCAAAAACTGATGCTCAGATGGTGCAAACTGTCCTCCCGAATCTGCCCTGATGGCTGCAGAGCCCCCATCCACACTGCAACCAGCCAAACCCAAGCCCAGTCACCTGCACTTCCTGAAAAAGCCCCAAGGGCTCCCGAACGCCCACCACAGAATCACAGGGTTGGAAGGGACCTCTGGAGATCATCTAGTCCAAGCCCCCTGCCAGAGCAGGGTCACCCAGAGCAGGTGTCCCTGAGAGCCACAGTGTCCCCGAGACTCCCATGTCCCCATGGGATGACCGTTACCTTCACACACCACGTGCACCGAAGGGTCCCACGGCCACTGGGCAAGGCACAAACCCCAGTAGCCACCAAGGGCATCGCTCTGCTTCCTCCCCCATGCAGCTACGGGTGTGCTGGCCCCACTGTGGGCAAGGTTTGGCCAAGGACCTCAAGGTCTTGCACACAGAGAGGGCTCAGGAGTGACATCCCCTTGGTTTTGGCTGCTGATGGGTGCTGATGGATGCTCCGTTTGCAGCCACTGTTCCCGCATTCGGGGCAAATCCTTTGGTTGCCTCCAGAGCAGCTCCCAGGGGAGCTGGCAGCCGGGCCAAAAACCTCTGCCAGCTGCCCGAGGTGGGGAAACCTGGACATTGCCGCTGCCTCATGGAAAAGGAAATCCAGGATTCGCTGAGCCCAGCAGAGCTCGCTGGAAGTGAAGAAACCCAAGCCATAGCCAGGCATCAGCGAGCCCCAGGGAGGGCTGCGCTGGTGGCTCAAAGGCATCGCACAGCGCTGCAAGGGACAGGGGGGTCCCAGCACCGAGGTGACACGGTGCAGGGTACCCGCTGCCTCCATCCTTTGGTGGTCTGGGGCGGGAGGGAACGGGCAGAAAACCCCAACCCCAAACCTCCCCACGGGGTAAAATTCAGGCAGCAACCTCCCGAAGAGCTGCCCCAAAGCCTCCACTGTCTGCCGCCTCCTTCTGCACCCCATGGGGTGAGTGGCAATAAAACAAGATGTTCCTCCAACTCCTTGCATTTCTGGGAGGGAATAAGGGACCGGCTGAAGCTCAAGAGGAATCGGCCCAAGGCAGACACGCTCGATGCCCCGTCGCTGGACCAAACACGGAGTGTCTCCGAGCACCTCCAGCGCAGGGCCCTGAGCGAGGGCAGGAAGCGAAACCTGCTCGGCTGTTTTCCATCACCTATTTTCATTCAGAGAAATGAGAAAAGGGGAAAAAAAAAACAAAAAAAAACTACACCAAAAAAAAACCCCAAAACCAAACCCACCTTCACTGAACAAACCAGTGAAAACAAGAAGCCTGAACGTGTTTACGCTTCAAACTGCACCAGCTCCTCGGTGCTCACAGACGCAATTACTATGAGTTGGTTTAAACCCATGTCCCTCCTAGATAAGGCTACTCCGACCCCGCGTCATCGCGAGGAACAGACAGACCACTACGTAATGCCTATAATTATTCTTATAGCCAAAAAAAAAAAAAATTAAAAATACATAATCTTGGAACGGCTTCAACATTTCGAATCGCTCTGCGGAGCGTGTCAGAAGGAAAGTGGCTCTTCTCCCTTTTGCAGCCGGCTCCTCTCCACCCCCGGCTTCCTCTCCCCAGCCCAGAGAACCACCAAAATTAAAAGTAGAAGAGATCTGTTGCTGCTATTTCCATCCAGGCTCCATTTTAAGGGTGCAAACGTGCACGGCGAGAGGGCTGGGGGCAGGCGGGTGCCCCGAGGGAGGCGGATGGTGCTCCCGCAGGTCTCGGCTCTGCCGGGGGGGTGCCCAGGGATGACTTTGCACCCCGAGCAGCCACCCGAAACGTCGCCGGCCTCTTGGTGCCTCTCCTGCCCGGCGTTTGCACGAAGAGCCGCGGCGTTTGCAGAGCGGGGACTTTGCATGAGCTCTTGATTAAAGCATGAAAACAGGTTTCCGCGGACTCAGGAGGAAACACGTGCGGCGGGGGCAGCCAGCCGAAATACTGCCGGTGACAGAGTGACACCGTGCCATTGCTGGCACCAAACCCCAAACATTAGCAGTGCTGCTGTAGGCGCCTCTCAAAAAAAACCCCCGATTTTGAGCATAGTGAGAACCAGGCACCTCCCCTGCCATCACCGACTCCCTTCACGTGGCAGCTCAGTGCCCATTTTGCACCAAATATCCAGAGAAAAAAGGTAGAAAGTCTCAATAAACTCACATTTTGGGGTCTGAATCAATCAAAACCCACCAGAAAACAGGAATGTTTGGGGCTGAAGCCTCTCCCTCTCACTTCCAAAGTCTCACTAGAAGTGAGAGGGTTTGCTACTCACCAAAACCCAAGTTTTATGTGCCCCCCCTGTGGCACCGGGCACGGCAGCAGAGCTGACACCGCTGCCACATCCCACCTGGCCGGGAAACCCACCGCAGGCAGGGAACCAGCAAAATCCCAAATCCGCAATTCCCTTGGGACGTCACGGTGAGCGCAGACAGGCTGGAATGGAAACTCCCGGCTGGCACCTGAATAGCCCCTTTCTTTGGTGGGTGGCTGAGAGCTCGGCATGGAGATCCTGCTCTGTGCCCAAGCTCCCCGACACAGCCAGAAGACAAATGCAGTAACACCACCGAGGGTAGAAAGCGATAACGGTTGCTCAAAGGATCCCAAAAAGGGGCCACCCGCTCGCACCATAAATTTTCAGCTCCTCGAGCCGAGCAGTCCCGCTGTGGGACCCGCAGCTTGCGGATGAGAATCTGCAATTTCTCTGCTCCTGCTCTTCTGCATCATGGATTTGGAGAGCAGAGCCAAGAAAGCAGGTATCAATACAGGGCAATGAGCGCCTGGATGTCACAGGACCATTCCCAGAAGCAGGAGAGCGTGCTTTCGTCTGGGTTATGGAGCAGAGAGATGCAGCCCTGCCTCCACCGGGCTTTGCCTTGCAGGGGCTCAAAACACAGCCGAGCTCCAGGGACTGCTGAGGATTTGCAACGTGCTCAGAGCTTGTCACATCACGACTTCTTTCCTTGCTGTGCCACCACATCACGCGGTGACCGTGGCCCGAGCTGGGCTGCAAAATCTCGATACGAGATGGTCTAAGGGCACGCAACGAGCCCGGCCACCCTGAGCAGGCGCGGGGCAGGTGTTGGGCTATTTTAGCCGGAGGTTAATCTCCGGCTCCTGCCAACTCAAACAGGGCTGGCAGCCCGCGGGCTGGCGCCTGCAACATGGCAGGGCACGGTAATCAGGTGATGAAAAGGTAAATAAACACGGGTGCCACCCAGGAGGGAGGCGGGACGGGCGCAGGCTGCCGCCCCGGGGCTCTGCGACAGCCCTCTTGCCCCCAGGGAGACCCTGTCCCGCTCTCCGTGCCAAAGCAAACACGTAAAACGCGACAGGGTGGCATTGGGGTCGCTTTAAGGAAATGTTTGAGTTTCTCCTGCTGTAACAGGATGAAAAATCCCCGGAGCAGCACAGCCCTACAGCAGCCGGCATTTCTCCATCCTGCACTGAGGTGTCACATCCCGCTCGGCTTTCGGGGAAACCGAGGCACGAGGTGATACTTTCTCCCAGGCTGGCGCACGGCGAAGCAAACCCTGGTGAGTGCTCAGAGCCGGCATGCGACCCACAACAGCACACATCTTGCAAAGTGAACGCTGAAATACCGTTATCCCCACTGTTTCAGGAGCTTCCCTAGGAAAAAATCAGATTTTCCTTATGGGAAACCCTTCTGCTGCCGATCGATGCAGGAGGGGTGGCAGCACGGTGCCCAGCACTGGGGATAACGGTGAGCATCATGCCCAGGCCCAGCTCTCTGCTTCAATTAACTCCCTTCAAGCCATATTTCTATGTCATAAAATCATCTTTTTTCTTTTTTTTTTTTCCGCCCGCCTTTAATTTCTTTTTCCATATTCAGGGAAGGGGAAATAGATGGGCAAAACAAGGGACACATCCGACTCCCCGACTTTGTCAACAGGCAGGAAAAAGGGCCCTAAGAAAGCAGTGAAAAGAGTAAGAAAACCCCTAAAACATCCCCAGCTGGGAGAGCAGCCCCCCTCCCGTGACATAAACCAGGAACCCAGGCAGGGCTGCTCTGGGATCTTTCCACTGTCCCGCCAAGACACCAGGCAGAATAAATTGTTATTTTAACTGGCTGCCTTTCCCAGGAGAGGCTGCGCTGGAAGGCTCCCGTGGCGGAGGGACGTCTGCTCTGCTTCATCCCCGCTGACACCCCCGGCGCTCCGCGCAGCTGCCGCATTGCACAACCCCCAAAGGCTTCTGCCGGGTTGTTTTAAGGCGAGCTCAGCCCATCACCTGCTTGGTGTCGCACCCGCCTGGGGACGGCGGCGCAAAGCCGCTCCTCACCTTGCACCGTCCCGTCTGAGCGGCAGAATTGTAAAAAAACAGCGGGCGCAGATAATCCCAGGGGTTTTACTGTTATCTGGGATGTCAAACAGTCCAAACCTAGTGGTGCTAATGCTGCCGGCTGTTCACGGAGGACTAAGTGTAGTTCTCTACATGCCTTGGCTAAGTATTAATTAAATTAATCCACACGGCTTTGCTTTTATTTGCAGCTTCACGCCTGAGCTTCCCGAACACTGCTGCATCCCTGCAGCATCCCGAACGCCTCGCGTCTCACCCGGGCTCCGTCCAGCAAGGCTGTGGCTCTGCTCGGGAAAAGCAGGACCTTCAGGGTGCAGCTGAAGGGACTTTCTGAGGTTGTTTCAGCTTCTGCAGAACAAGGCGGGCTTCTGTCGCGGTCTCACCCTCCACCCGCCCCGGCACCCCTTGGCCTGGCTGGAGGGGAAGCCGGACCCACAGACACCGTATGCTACTGCAGCGAGATGAGGAGATAAGGATGCTGCAGAGCTGAGCTTGCTGTTTACCAAAAAAACCCCAAAACCCATATATTAAAAAACCCAGGAGCCAGCCATCCGAATGGCAGCGGGGCGGGGGACAGCCCCGGAGCACCCCCAGCACCGGGGGGGCTGGACGGCCCTGACAGAGGGAACAGTGAAGGGATGGAGATGAAGGGATGGAGATGAAGGGATGGAGAATGGGGATGCGAGAGGGGCAGAGGCGAAGGCAGGGCTGGCAGAGCAGCGTCTCACACACCCCAACGGCCCATGCATGGCGATCGTGTCCCCGGGTGGCCACATTCTGTAGCACGTGAACCCTGTGACCGAGCTGCACCGAGCCCTGTGACCCAAGGAAAACACCAATTCACCCTGCATTAAAAAAAGGTGCAGGCACAGCACTGGGAACATGCCCATCCTTGTGCCGGGCAGCCACGGCCAAGCTCTGCTTTGCGCCACCAGAGGATCCATCTCTTCCCTGTGTCCTCCATCACCCCCGAGGAGCTGGTCCCAAAGCCACCGGTGCTTTTCCTCTGGTGTCTTTCCCTCCTGAGCCAAGGCGGTGGTGGCGCTGGGTGTGCCGCGGGTGGGGGAAGCACCTCCGGCTCCCCCCCAGCACCTTATTTGCTTACCGCCTCGCAGCTGCTTCTTCCTGCGCGCCGGGCGAGTTTTGGTTGCGCCGGCTGCCCGCAACAGCCACTTGCTCGGGGCTGCTTCGAAAGGCGGCAGGAAGATAAAAGGCACGAGATACAACTCCCCCCTCCCACGGCAAACACCGGCGGTTTGCTCTTCCTGTAACTCCCCGGCGCTCGTCCCTTCTCCAGCCCTGCAAAAGCCCAGCGCCCTGCCTGGCCGGGGGATCCACAGCCCCAAAAATAAGCAAATTTGGGGCCAGAGGAAGCGCTAGGGATGGCAGCGGGTGAGGGATGGCGGGGCGGCACGTGAGGATGCTTAACAGAGCTTTAAGGGCCAGAAATGTCCTTGCTGTTTTCCAGGAGATGCTTTAGGGTGAAATGATCCAACCGGTTTTCTGGCTGGCACCGGGATGCTCCAAATGGCTGGCAATAAAACCAGCCCCCAAAGTTTCTGGTTTGGGTCACAGGGGCAATAAAACCAGCCCCCAAAATGCCTGGTTTGGCTCACAGGGCTTCCCATGGCAGATGGGGCTCCGGAGCGATGGCTCATCCTACCCTCACGCTGCTCCTCCAAGCCCACCCAACACCATCCACCCCTCCAGGATGGTGACAGGTCCATGGGGACAATTGATGCCTTCAGGCACCCACAGCCCCGACGCTGCCGTCGGAGGGGAGAAGCTGAAAGGCTCATTTGTTCCTTTTCTGGCCACCTGAGCTTATCTCAGCAGGTCAGGGAACAGGAAATGGGGTTATCCTGGATGTGCCCCTCAACAGCAGTGATGCACCGTGCAAATCTGGCCCCGTGGTATCTCCTTTTCCCCAGAAAATCAGCGCATCCCCGAGCTGAAGGATAAGCCATCACCACCATGTCCCACTGTCCGGGGAGAGGGAAATGGGGATGGAGGTGGGAACGCAGCATCGGACCGATGGTCCATGGAGCTGTGTGAAATAAATAAGGAAAACTTTGCCCATCCCACCCCAAACTTCCCTTCCTTTATTCTTGGAAATAGCTCATCCCCAAAAGGTTGGACAGCACGAGCTTCCCTCTGCCATGGTGCAGGGGATCCCGGGCATCCTCCTCCTGCGCCACGGTGAAAAGCAAATAATTTCCCCACCCACAAACCACCTCCTTTTCTTAATGCTATGAAAATAAGATTATTTTGCCCATTTTGCCCCCCAAAACCAAGCTGCCGCTCAGACTTGCAGCTCCGGTGCCCACGCAGTGTTTGCAAGAATGAAGTCTTGGGGAAATTTAGGGGGAAAACCCTGGGGAGATGGGGCTGCGAGAGGTGGCCTCGTCCCCCCCATCCCTGTCCCCGCCGGAACCCGCAACGGATCCCCGGGCTGGCTTTGGGAGTGGGAGGGAGCAGGGTGGAGGAAACCCGCGGCTCCAGCCTGGGATGGATTATTTGAGCAAACTAAAAGCAGCGGTTTGTTCCCTCCTGCACCAACGCAGTGGAAAGAATTTCCAGCTCCAGCTCCCGGGTGGAAAAGCTAAAAATCTGCGTTTAAATAGTAACAGGTTTTGGAAAAAAAAAAAAAAAAAAAAAATAAGCCACTACAGGAGCTTCAATAAAATAAAGCTTAAGCTGGGGGGGGTGGGTTTTTTTTAGTATTGGGGTTGTGTTGGGATTTTTTTTAGCTTGTTATCTTCTCTTCGAGCAGACTCAGGGAAACTCAAGGGAAAAGGCAAAGGAGCGACTCTGCTGCTTTCGGGAACCTTCTGCCAGAACTGCCACAACCCCAACTGAGGGGCACGCTGCAATTTCAGCGTATCCTCTTCTTGCACCCTACAGATATCATTTTATTTCCTCCTTTATTGCCCTAAAACCATTCTTTCAGCTAACTTCCCATTGATACCCCAGTGGTAAGTGTTAAGTAAGTTGGGGATTTTTGCCCAGTAATACTTTTCCACCCTTTTGGGCTCCGCTGCAGCCTCCTGCCCTCGGCTGCTCCCCACATCACAACTGGGATGCCCAGATGCCCTCAGCCAAACCCCCTCCGACCCAGCACGGAGGCAGAAAAGCACCAGCCAGGCCAGGGAAAAAATGCTACGGCAAATTTGTAACCCCCTCCAGGCACGACGAACCACCCCACACCACCACAAACTGGCCTCTCGCAGCCAGCCCAACACCCGGCGACAGAAAGCTTAATAACATTTTCCTGGCAGCGCCGGGGAATGGTTTAGGAAACCAAACCCCGCGGAGGTGGCAGTGCCAGGAGCCCCGGCGATGCCCCGCGATGCTGGGTCAGCTCGGCCGCTTGTCCCTGCCTGGCACCGGGAGGCTTCAAATATTCCCAAAGAGGAATCTCCGCACCAAAAATTGGGCTATACCTCTCATCTGAACTCTGCAAGACCTGGGGAAGAGTAAGGTGGGACAATATTTGGGGTTTTTTTCCTAAAAAATAGAAAAAAAAAAAAGGATATTGGGGCTTAAAAGACAGGTAAGAATGAAACTAGGATGCATTTTCAAAATAGGATGTATTTGCTCCTGGAGGAGAGATGCAGCAAAGGGCTGCCATTGCTTGGTGTGTGTGGGGGGGAAAGCATCCCCCAAAAATGACTCCCTGAGGATCTGGTGAGTGTTTACACCGAACGGAGTATCTTCGGTGAAGCTGTAAGCAACCGCTGAGGATATCACGCCTGCACGGCGTGCAAAATAAAATAATAATAATAAAAAAATAAAAATAAATAAGGAAAATAAATAATAAATGTAACTAAAGTATTCCGCTAGCCAAGTGCTGTGGGAAGCGCGGGTGGCTCCTGGTCGCTGCCCCCAGCAGTGGCTGAGCAGCTCAGGCGCATCCCGCTGGCAGCATCCCTGTGCAGAGGCATCTCCCCCACGGCCCCACGGGGACCAGCCGCGCCAGGGGCTCTTGGCATTCAAACACCGGTACCCAGCGCCCCGGCACAAGGCAGCCAGGGCAGGGGTTACCTTCCCCCAGCTGTAACCCCAGCGTGTTCCCTGTTTGCAAGATGAAACCCCCCCAAAGCAAAGCCCCAAACCGTTAAGCACAATTTAAAAAGAAGAAAAAAGTAAAAATAACTACAAGATAGTACTTTTAAATCCAAACAATTTTTTTCTCCCCTTCCCTGCCAAGATAAGAAACCTGCTCAGTCTCACCCTCCAAAAGCTAATATTTTAATAGCTCTATTTTAATCAATCCTGCCACCCATAGCCGAGCCACAGCGTATGAGCTGGGCTGTGTATTTATGGATCAGGAAAACCCAAATTTTGCACGCCGGGTGGGAAGCAGACCCTGCCCCAAGCTCGGGGCCGAAGGGAGCCGACTCCATCCTAAAAGCGCAGAGGTCTGTAGGGGGTGGGTTTGGGGTGTGGAGGGTTTTTTTTTTCCCATTTGTTTGTTTTCTGGAGGAAATGCCTCTGCCACAGCAAACCCTTGTGAAATTTGAAAGTTTGAATATGGCATCTCAACCCGTCTCCCATCTGCTGGGAAATAAAATCAGGCTGATAAAACGCGGCCAGTGTATCCGCAGGGCGGTGCGTCCTCCGACCCCAGCCCACATGGGTGCTGATGAGCTGCTTTTCAACTCAATTAACTCAAACCGAGATTATTATTATGATTAATTTTTTTGCAGAACTCCTTGCCCCGGCTGACCTGGCTCCCCCCTATACACACACTTGCTTTTTCTGGGATCTGTTCTCAGAGCGCGGTCTATTTTCAGCAATCCTCTTGGATGGGTTTTCATGGAAAATGAAGTCTACGCTGCCCTTAGTTTAGATTATATCAGGAGAAAAAAATTTCTGTAGGACAGAAAAGATGTGTTCTTCTGGATGGGAAAAAGGGGAGAGTTGGACAATTAATACTTTTCATGGATGAACTCTCTGGGGATCACGCATCTCTGCGTAGCTGAAGTAGTTCCTTTCCTGGAGCGAGATACTCAGAGATCCCTGGAAACATGAGTCCCATCTAGGTTTTTTCCACCATCTCCTTCCAATTGTGTATAATATCTGTGTGCATGTCCATAAGGATGATATATTTTATATATATGTATATATGCATAGATACCTATATGTATATATTTGAGCATAAGGATGAAATATTATATATATGTATGCATAGATACGTGTATATATATTTGAGTATAAGGGTGAAGTATTATATATATATGTATATATACACAGATACCTATATATATTTGAGTATAAGGATGAAATAATATATATATGTGTATATATACATGATACCTATACACATTTGTATATAAGAACAAAATCTTTTTTTAATATATATATATGTATATGTATATATACATAGATACCTACATACAGTTATGTCAAAAAGGGGTGAAAAAGGGAAGAATACTTTGAATTAGGTTTTTATAGATAAAAGCAGAGCCCCAGAAGAGGCCTGAGCCGGCACCGCAGAACAGGACACCCCTCTGGAGGGGAGCGGATCAAAACACTACTGCTCCTCTGATGGGACTTCCATTTACCCACAGGCAACAGGGAGTCCCTGATTTCCACACTCCGAAGTGTGCAAAAGCCTAGAAAACCTGCAAAACCCCAAAGGAGGGGAAGCCGCTGTGGTGGCCGGAGCCGGAGGGCCAGGTACGCAGCTCCATCCCACCCCTCACCGCTCAGCCGGCTGTTTTTATTTTTATTTTTCCACTCACTCCCCACATTTTCCTTATTTTAGACCTTCTGTTGACTTGGAGGTGGCAGAATGGAAAAAGAAAAGTGTCAGGTAAAGGGAGGGTTATCCTGACCCCGGCTGCCCGTCTCCCGGGGACGGGTGCTGCCTGCTCGCCAAAATCCAGCTGAGCCAACGTTTTACAGGGCAAATCCCTGGGGATTCAGCCACGGCCGGAGTGGCCAGAGTCACTGCTCAGCTAATTGAGTTCCTCCGCGAGGATCTCTGAGCTTTCACTCCCCACGGCGAAGGAAGCAGAGGAGAGAATCTCCCCCGCCCACGCACCCCTCCCAACAAAATAACGGACTTTTATCAGCAACGAATGCAAGAAAAGCTGTTTCCAAACCAGAAGAAGAAAAAACAAAACAACAACAACAAAAAAAACATATAAAAAAGCAAAAACATAACATACAAAACACACCCTTTGCATTTGCTTGGAGGGCGGCTCTGCAAGAACTCCAGGGATTTTCTCCAATAAAATGAGGGGGGGGAAAAGAGAGAGAGAAAAAAAAAAAAGACATTTTGGCCATCCTTTCCCCCAGGAGGACACGGACTGGCCATGGGGACTGGTCCCAGCACAAGGGACAGCTTTCCCACCCAGCTCCTGGCAGCAGTACGGCCACGGCCGGTGGCTCTGGGGACCACAGGGATGCGCTGGAGCTGGTTTCACTGGGATGGGGGAAAAAATCCATCATCGCCGGGGCTACCCCCGGCCCCGCGTCCCCCACCCAGACGAGGACGCCCGACACAACCCTGCCCTTCGGTCCGAATTAACTCACATCCCTTCCCCGCCTCCCCCCGCACGCTGGTTTAAAATACACATAGTGGCTAAATAGCAGGAAACACCCGAAGCAAAAATACCGCGGACAGGAACCCAGGGGCACAGGGGACACGCAAGAGCAAGAAGCGGATTTCCTCCCCAAAACATCGCACCTCCGATGCTGACGGTGACCCTGCCGCGCGGCTGGGCCGGGCCACCGGCACTGTGTCACCCGTCCTCGAGTGCCTTCACACCTTGGCATGGACCTGTCAGCTCTTAATAGGGAAAACACATCTTTTTATTGCCCGTGTTTTGTTTTCCCTCCATAAAGGAGTCTTTTATGCAAAGGTGTCCCACGGTGACTTGCAAATGTTAGCGTAGGGGGAAAAAAAATAAAAAATATATACATATAATCTCAAACAGGTGAGAGATATATATTTACAATCTCAAATGGAACACACGTGTATATATATATATAATCTCAAATGGGGGACACACACACACAAATATATATATACAAATATATACACATACAAATATATACAAAAAAAATCTCAAATGGGTTCATGTGGGAGCACAGGTGATGAAGCCAGGACCTGCCTCAGTACCTCCGGCAGGTTGCTGAATGTTTAAATTTTAGGAGGATTTGGATGATCAGAGCGGAGACACCTAGATTTAGGGGTACTATAGGTCTAGACTTCAAAAAGAGGTACAAAATTTCAGGTCTGAGCCATCGCATGCCCCAAAGCAGCCTGATGCCTGGTTGGCCCAGGCAGGACGTGCGCATGGACCATGTCCTGGGAGGTAGATGGGATGGCTACCAAACCACAGCCTGACCTCGGATTTACCACCTCTGCGGGTGAGAAAGAGAAAAGGCTTTTATAGAGTGATAACAAGCAGCCAAACCTCAAAAACCGGGAGGTTCCCACAAAATAACAACAAATACTAGTTATAGACAAGAGGTTAATTGCTAGCAAGGATTAATTCAACTCCTCTTCAAAAGAGCAACACTTCGGACTCAAATCCGCCCCTCCTTTCACGAGATGACCGGCTCAACTCCGGCAAGCCACCCACCTTGGAAAAGACCCATTAGCATTAATTGCATTGATCCTGGGAGGAATAACGAGTCTCCTGTGTTGCTCATCACCACCCGCGCGGTCCTTGCACGGACGCTGGGGGAGCAGGCAGCTGCCTGCAGCCCTGCCTGCGAGGGGTTAACCGCCCACGGAGGAGCCTCTGGCGCACGCTGGCGTCATGGAAATACTCAAGTAACCACAATTTTCTCTATTGCTTTTTGGCTTCGTCTCTTCAACATTTCTACACTTCCAGCCCAGATCTCTGCTACCTGTTTTCCAGCGAGGTAACTGGTACAGACAGCAGCTCGACCGAGCAGTTGGGAATTTTTTTTTTTTCAATATAGATTACTGTTATACTTCCTACCTCCAATACTACCAGCACCGAGATATAAAAAAAGATCATGAGTCACAATACCACCAAAAAAAAAAAAAAAATCAGATGTACAACAATAAATGGAGGTGGGATGGGGGGGTTTGTGCTTTCTGGGTATTAATATTGCACTGGGTTGGACTGAGACCCAGCCAACGCTGTCCTGCTGCTGCCTGCACACCCACAGCAGCTGTGGGCCCCTCTCCTCCATCCCTCACACCTTTTCCAGTCCTCCCAGCATCAGCTGGTTCTCCTGCCCGAGATGTGCCGACCGACCAGGAGGGGCTGCCTCCACCCCATCTGAGATGCAATGGAAGGTCATCCATGAGTGCTACACGAGAACCAGGGGAAGGGGAGGAAAATAAAAGGGGGGAAAAAGAAAGAAAAGATAAAAAGGCAACCAGAAAAATCCTTCCCTATCCTGATAATCACACCCTGCCTTAATATTTCCACCCTGTAACTGAAAATATCAGCCCAGCAGCTCATCTCCTGGTCCCCAATCCGCTCCCAAGCGCTTCCCCCTCCGTATCACCCTGCTAGTCACAGAATCGTAGAATGGTTCGGGTTGGAAGGGACCTTAAAGATCATGTAGTTCCAACCCCCTGCCCTGGGCAGGGACACCTCCCACTAGACCAGGTTGAGCTAACCCACGTGAAATCAGCCAGCCCAGGAGACAACGTTCTCCTCTTCACGCCACCGCTGGCTGCAATTAGCAAAACCAGCCCGCTGGTCCACGTGCCAGAGCTCCCCAAGTGCCCTAATGGGCTTTTCCCAGAGAAAAAATAAATAAACAAACAGGAGTTTTGGAGCATCCCCATGCAATGTCAGCACCCAGATGCCCGGCCTTGCCTGCCAAAAGAAGTTTGCCATTCAGCTTTTACTGCCCTAATTCCCCATGAAGCACCGCTTAGGTGCTGCTCATAACTTCTTAACACTCCTCTGCACAGCCCTGAAAACATTAATGGGGATGGGGCATCCCCTGACCCGCCAAGTGAGCTCGAGGTACCAAGAGAAGGATTTTGTGGCTGGTCCGGGCACAGGGATGCCTCGCAGGGAGGAGCCCCTTCCCCAGGAGAGGGGCTGGACCAGCCGGGTGAGAGGCACAGGGCACGAACACTCGACATCTGCCTCGTGGCTCACAAAGAATAACCCTAAAAAAAAACCCCCAAAAAACATTTTGGAGAGGCATCAGCATCCCACCCAACTCTGCAAATGCTGCACGTAGGAGAAAAAAAAATCAAAGCTGGCTCCTCCAGAGATTTGAATATATGAAGAACAAAACAAAACAAAACCAAAAAAAAAACCTTCATTTTTCAGGCCTGGGAAAATGAAAGCATCTTAGTGTTGCGTGCAGCCCCATCAGCCCTGCGAGGTTTCTGATAAGCCGTTGTCATCCCGCTGCAGATCGCAGCAGGGCAATGGGAACCCCGCTCCCGGGGGAGGTTTCGTGCATCGGGGAGGGCGCGGGTGGGCCGTGCTCACCCCAGCTCCCAAGTGCTATCACCACCAGAAAACATCAACCATCTGCTTGAAGTTGCCCGTGCTCAGCCCTGCTTCACACCAGCATCTGCAGTTCCGGGCACCCAGCAGAGGTGTCCCGGGGGGGTCCGTGCCGGGGGCATTGCTGGACTATGGATGTGCCAGGACAGACCCCACCGGCAGGACGGGGGCGATTCAGCAGCAGCCAGGAGCCTCCTGCTTTCACACCATCTCTTTCGCAGGAGGAGATCAAATGCAGAGCGAAAAGGCAGCCACTTGGACGCTTCTCAAAAATTAAAATTCTCCTTGGTAGGAAGAAAGCAAAAGCAACACCAGGCGTCGGGTGACACTTTTTACTCCAGAAAAATGGTTTTGAGGGGAAGCTTTAAAAAAAAAAACCAAAAAACAAAACATACTTGCAACATAAATATCAATGTTTCAGAGATTTACCCTGGAGGGACACGACCGCAGAAATGCAACTCAATAGCTTTGAACCAGATCTGGCTGTTAGAAAAGGCTTAAAACATGCAGAAAGACCAATATCACTGAAAAGGCAAAGAGCAGATGTGTGGCTACATGGTGACGGCGAGGACTGCACCGGGGTGGCCAAAAACATTCGGCTGGAGTAGGGAGGTCAAAAGAGACACCTGAAATACCCGGGAAGAGGATTAGCCTCTATAATATAATGCCTTAGCATTATTTTGCTGCTAATGGTTTTTCTGGAGGACCCATTCCAGCCCCTCTCTGGAAACAGCGCATCCCAAGCCGGCATCCGCAGTGCATCCGACCCCTCCTAAACCAGGGGTTTGTAGCACCAGCTCCACCACTCCCAGCTTTAAAACCAGCAATGAAATGAAAAAGTTAATGAAATAACACTTGTGCAATAGGGGAGGCCAACCCCAGGGGGACACACGAGACCTGCGCGTAAAATCCCTTCCACCCCAGCACAGCCCCAGCCTCTCCTCACCCTGGAAATTCTCCGTCCTCTTGTTCCTACAACATTTTAAGAGCAGATATCAGTCTTTCTGAACATTGCTCTTTATTCACAATTTTTTTTTTAAAGGTAGGCGTGAAAGCAGGTAACCTCAGAGAGCAGCACGAGGATGAAAATCCCGACTTTCCTCTTGTCCAGTTAGGAAAATTTTGTGTAGTCTCTCCAAAATTTGAAGGCGCTCGCAAGGTTTCAATGCCTCAGCATTTCTCCTAAGGGAAAGGATTTGGAGGAGGAGGAAGAAAGAAAAAAAAAACAAAAAAAAAACCACCACCCCACCATCCTCGTAACATGTTTATGAATCAGACTGTTAAGCGTGTGTTTCGGGGGTGGAAAAGGTGGGCGCTGCGCAGAGGAACAGAGAGCAGAGTTAGATGAGTCAGAAAACGCTGCTTTTCCTCTCCTTACCGGCAGCTCAAATATTTCAGCATGAAACAGAAATTTTATTTTATTTTTTAATTGTCAAGAGAGAGTTGGAGCGTAACCTTGGCTGGTTAGCAACCGCCGGCAGCTAATCCAACGTTAAATAATGCACCGCGATTAGAGTACGCGCGGGGACGCGTGCATGCACACGCGTGTGCCGATGGATGTACATACACACACGTGTGCTGATGGACCTATATATGCACGCACACGCGTGTGCCAATGGATGTACATACACAAGCATGTGCCCGGGGACATATAATACACACAGGCAGATGCAGCCCAGGGTATAGGCTGAGAAAAGGACAGAAATAAATAATATAATCAGTGTTTTTTGCAGGTGCTCCTAGCAAAACAGGGGCTGGGACATGCTCTCACGCCAAAGAGCTGAAAGCTCTTCATGATGAGCCTCGGTGGGTTTTGGGAGAGCAGCAACGCATCACAGGCTGGATTTGGGCTTGTCTCCTCCTCCCACGCAGGTAGGCTCAGGCACACACATGGAAAAATACACACGAGGGCTCCGAGATGCCGAAATAAACTTTACGGAGCTGTAGAGAGGTGCGTTATAAAAGAAAAGCCAATTTACTCATGGCTTTGAGTTCGCCCTGGGCTGAAGCTGGCTCGAATGACCCCTGAACCAGCCACCACCTAAGTGCTGTTACTGTCGCACCTTGCGGTGTGGCGCGGGGGGCTTGAAGAGCGGCGGGTCAGCCCCCAGAGCGGCGAGGGCGAAAGAGGGGATGGGGAACACCCCGGGTCCGGTTCTGCCGCCGACATTCCCAACCGCAGTGGGCAGCAGGGCTCCCGTGGGAAGGAGGGAGGACAGGCGAGAGGAGATAAACGCCCCTATGCTGCCGACAGCCGAGCGCTTGACTCCACTGACATTCACAGTCCATTTAGGCTACCGATGAAGCAAATAAAATTATGCATATGCATTAATGCCGGCAATATCCTGCCTGAAATGGATGCTCATTTACACATGGAAATCCATTTAGAAGAGAGAAATTGGAGCTATATTTAAAACAGAAAAATCACTTCACTGCCCGCGGGGCGACTCCTGTTTACATCTGTCATTCCTTGGCAAAACTGAAATCATTCCAGGGTAAATAGTGCCCCTGGCTTTAGATTTAGAAAGAAAAATGTTTGCACCCCTGTATCCTCTGCTCAGTCTGTTATAAAATAAGGTATGCGCATTTTTTTGCTCTTGTATTTTTATTTTTTTTTTAAGTGTTGTGGAATAAAAGCAACCTGTGGAGCTGGGTGTTGACGGATGGGAGGGGGCGTAGGGGAGCGCACGTGGAGCATCGCAGCGTGTTTATTAGTTAAAATGGACGTTGGAGGTTCAGGAGCCTTTTGAGAATTGCCACGGTGAGACCTAAACGTTCTGCGGCTTCTCCAGTTTCCTTGGCAAACGAAAGGGCCATGCTGACAGCACCGATGACAGATCTGAAACTAGAACACGAGCTCTTCCTAATGGAGAAATATCTTCCTCCAGTCCAGTAATCTATATCTCGCTGCCTGGCTGCCAAGCCACGAACTGGAGATATGAAATAATCAGTATTGCGCTCTGTTTCCTCCTGCAAATGTAAATGTGAGCACTGGAACGGAAAAAGCAATTTTAGGCTCTAAAAGAATACCCCCTACAAAAAAAAAAATACTACTTTTTTTTTTTTAAATATAAAACATGTCGATGGCCACTGCTTCTCACTTAACGTTGGAGCCCATTGCAGCTCGTATTTTTTAAATGCATTGACACTTTAAAAAAAATAATAAAAGCAGACAGCAGCTCTCTAAAGTATGTCGGGAGGCAGTTTTTAAGAAAGATGATGTATTTTAGATTATGATTCACGACTGCGCTGGCAGTTTGATTTCAGGTTTAGAAGGAAATGAATGAATGTGAGAGAGGAGGGTGCGAAAATGAAACTGGCTGGAGCTGAAGGTCTGCTCTGCGCTTCAAGCCACGCAACTTTTGAATTTTCTTCCCCCTTCTGCACGAGCTCAAGCGAGTCGCTGAACTGCCCTGCACTTCTGCTGCCGGAGCTTAATTAAGCCTAAATTAAAATGCAATTTGATATAGGCTGTCTTCAAGACCCCTGCTCCCTGCAGCATCCCTTGCCCGCAGCATCCCTCCCCAACGGGGCACCCAAGGGCACCCCAGCACAGTCGGGGAGATGGGCTCCTGCTGCCACCACCCAACCTGGAACTTCTCGCCATGCTGGGGAAAAAGGCTATTTGCTTAACATCGACGTTTTAAACCAAACAAAGCACGCAGGGTGCCATTCTGCAGGATTTTAAGCTGTGCTATCCCGTCCGTATCTCATCCGTGACACAAGAAAAATATGAACACTGCACGCAAAAAAAAAAATTCGCAAAAAGTCAACATTCTTAAAAGTCTTCAGCCACATTTTCACTGATGGTTGCACTGCCCACGCTACTGCTCTCAACGTCTGCGCACACCGCTGTGAGCTGTGCTGTACAGGAGATGCCGAGCTCTGCTTTGAAGGCAAAAGCCACGGGATGTCCCCAAAGTCAGAAGCTCCCGTGGACCAACAGCCTGCAAGAAACCCAACACTGGACCGTATGGGAAGCAAAACTGCAGAGAGAGGCAAGCACAGAGCCATTGCTTGCAAGAGGGGGAAGGAAGAAGAAGAAAAAAAAAATATAAAAAAGACAAACTAGTTGCCATCACTAGCCCTTTACTTTGCGCCTACGTCATACGTTTGAGCTACCTTTTTCAAGGCAGAGAGCCCGGTGCCACTGAGCAGCCAGGGTGCCTGAGTCAGCTGCGATGATTCACTTGGGCAAACAGGAGGATGAAGCCATCGCGAGCCCCGCGACGGCGATGCCTGTAGGTGACACGCTGCTGCACAGCACAGGCCACCCGTACGGCCCGTCATCCCCACGTTCCCATAGGGCCGAGGGATGGCACAGAAACGTTGGGAGCAATTATACCTTGAAATCAGACCTCTTTGTTAAGGATGCGTTTTGCATTCAGCCCCCCAAAAGCAGAAGGATTGCCCCCCTCCCAGCTAACCAGAGGGGTCCCCAGCTGCCCTCCTCCAAAATCAGGTCAGACGAGAGCAGGTGTAATGCTCCATGGCAAGAGCTCCCAACCCAGCCCTGACCACGCTGACTCGGGGAGCGGAGCAGAAGCCGCCTGGTGCTGGGGGTTCTGGGGGGAAGGGGGACCCGCAGCACAGCCCAGCACGCAGGAACACTGCTCGCAGGGCTTGTCTGGAGGAGGCGCAGCCCTCTGATCCCACCCAACGCACCCCTCCCAGTGAAGAACGATGCACACAGAAATCCTGCCAGCAGCTCCTCGGGCTTCCCTGAGCCTCATCCATGAGGATCAAGTGAAAAGGAGATGTAACAAGCTCCAAAGCAGGAGAGCGTTTACACACTTAGCTCCTTGCACAACTTCAAGAAAGGACTTGCTACACCAAAGCACCGGAGCAAACTCAACCTAAACCCCTCCTGTTTCCGTATACCAAGTTAACAACCTACCTCCCGTCACAGCCTGAGCAAGCAAAATCAGTATTTACCCGGGGAGGTTCATGCACCCCAGCAAGCTCCTTCCCTGCACACTGAGCACTTAGAAAACACAAGTTTAAAATTTCCCCTTATCAAGCCCAAGAAGCTGCTCAAAGAGGGTTCTCCAGGTCAGCGCAGCACGCCATGAAGCCAGCGCACGTCCCACCACCCTATCTCCCCCTGCCACCCTTTCCTCTTCCATGGCAGCACCCACAGCCCAGCCAGGGCTGCGGCAAGCGGGGTCCCCCCGGGGCCCCCCCCACCGCAACACCCCTCACCCCGATTTCGGGGCTTCCCCCTTTCACTCACAAGCACTGTATAAACTTCCCCCTCTCTCTTTCCTGGCGACATACCCACACCTCTCCCCACTTTCAGACATTCCGCCTGAGAAATTTAATACCCCCGCTAATTGCCAGTGCTGCCCGGCCGCCCGTTCTCGCAGTAATTAGCCCTTAATTGAAGCCGGGAGGTACTCTCCTAATCAACAGGTGTCCCGCGGCAAACCCCCACGGCTTCTCCGCAACCCCCGGCGCTGGGGGCGGGGGGGATGCTGAGGGGGGCAGCACCTCGGACCTCGCCGGTGCCGGAGGGGAGGGTCCGGGTCCCGGTCCCGGTCGGGAAGGTCCCGACGGAGGGGC
>VYZM01022949.1:590779-626242 GCA_013398915.1 Dromas ardeola | reverse complement strand
TTTTTTTTGCAAATGGTAACACACGCGTCATGTATTGAATAGATCCCATTAATCAAAAATACAATTTCCAACACATTAAATATTTAGAAGCGGCGCCAAAGCAGCAGGACAACAAATAGCAATAACGTGCGCGTGAAATAAGGAGGTTCTGTTTAATTATTTCATTGCCAGCTTGTGGCAAAAGCAAGGCCAAATCCCAGAAACTTGCTCCCCGCCTCCAGCTCATCCTTGTCACCAGGACCATGACGCCTTCGCACCTGGCCAGGGCTGGGTGTCCCCCGAGGCTTCGCCCTGCTCCTTTTCAGCATCCCTTTGGGTGCCAGCGGACAGGGCCGGAACTCCGGCGCTGTGGGCTGAAACCTCGCAGCCCGGGGGTGGATTTCTCTGCCCGGCTCCGGAGGTTTCTGGGTGATCTCGGCGCGGCGGTGAGTCAGCCGGCAGCGGGGAGCGTGACTCAGCCGCGCCGAGGCCGGTGCAGGGAGCGGGGAAAGCAAATACCGACAACTCAGCCGTGCCCAAACGGCGGATCCCACGGCCCCGGAGCCAGGGACAAACCCCGGCTGCATCTGGTCAGGGAAGAAATGAAACGCAGGAAGACAAAAACAAGATCTTTATGGTCAGGTTGCCCCAGTAAAGATGAAGATAAGCCCTCTTTGCTGATGGAAATGCTTTTGATATCCATTGCGAATCGCTGTCCTGAACCTGACGCAGGAGAAACACCCTGCGCAGGGGAAGGGCTGGCAAATGAAAGGAAATTCCCCTGGGATCCTTTCCACCTCTGGGCGTTTTTATCTGGGCACGCAGCAGCCACAACCCGTGAAGGCAGTATATTTTCTTTTTTTTAATGACCCTAAAGGGTGACACAAACCCCTGGGAAGGCTCTGGGTGCCGGGGAGAGCACAGGACCAGGGTGCTCGGGGGGAAAAACTTTCCCCGATGCTGCGCTGCGGCCCGGGAGCGGGGCTGTTCCTGCTGCCCGAGCAGGTGCACGAGGCCAATACCACTAATTTTTGGGGGGTTATGCATGGGGCGGGGGGGGGTAAAGCATTCAGAATCTGCAAAATTCCTGCTGAGGGGCTATGGGGACATCACCAGCCCCGGCCCTTCCCAAGGAGAGCTTCTCCCAGGGACCTCGCTGCAAACCACGCCGTCCCCAGCCCCGCTCCACCACCAGCACAATAATTTTAAGGGGAAAAGGCAGAAAACCAGAGCCTTGCTGGGCAGGCTGGTTTAAAGCCGCTGCTTGCAGCAAACCAGTCCCCGGGGAACGAGGAATTTCCATAACGGGGAAGGTGACGAGGGCGCAGGACCAGGGCAGGGCTTTTCTCGGTATTTTTATTTAGGTGGCAGAGAAATCTGACGGCAACAGAAAGGAGCTGGAAAAACAAACAGGTGTGTCCGGCAGCAAAGGGGCCGTAGCTATAGCAATGGGACAGGCCCTGTTGACAAAAGGCTGCACAAAGGACCTTCTTTAGAGATTAAAAGTGGTTTATGAGCTGGCAGAGCTCCCTGGGAAGGCGCCGGGGCTGCCACAGGACACAGTAGCTGCAAAAGCAGGATGGGGGAATGTGCCTGGGGCTCAAACCAGCATCCCCCAGTGCCTGAGCTGGGGTGGGATTCCTCGGCGGTGGGCGGGAAGGGGGTGGTTGTGCACGGGGCTGCTCCATCGCTCCCAGCACCGCAGCAGGGTCCCGGCTCTACACCCCGAAGGGCTGCTTTATGTGGGGGATCTCCCCATCTCCTCTCAGCCAGGATCTGCTTTTCCAGTGTCACCGTTTGCAGTCTCAGCCTGGGGCTAGTGCTCGCTGGCTTGTCGCGGTCTCCAAAGGTTGGGGTTGTAAGTGCTGTGGCCGGTGCCTGCGCTGGGTGCTCCCCTCCGGTCTCCCTCCCTTCTCCCAGGCACCTGCAGCCGGAGAGGCGAGATGCTCCCGCGGGGCTGGGCCCCCACGGCACTGCCCAAAGCAAAGCCATCGACGGCAGCAGGTCAGCTCCATGCCTGAGCCCTCCCACTGCATCCGGGGTGCAGCCCCCCGTCCTGCCTTCCCCCTCCCACGGCCCCTGCAGAAGGGGGGGCTCTGGATCAGCAAAACCCCCCTTTGGCTGTGTCAGCTGTCCCAGAGGCACGTCTGGGACAGGAGTTTGGCTGTGCCATCAGAAGGGAGGACTGAAGGGCCGAGCTGCACCGTGGTGAAAGCAGAGCAAGGCTTGGGGAGCTGCTGGGGGACGGGGGGTGGGACACAAAAACCCGCCTTTGCCCAGGGGGAGTCACACTCAGGTCGAGTCTTGCCGCAGATGAGGGCTCCTGAACACCAAACTGAACCGCGCACAAGCTGGGGCTGAGCTGCCATTGTCTGTTTTGACTTATTCATAGAATCATAGAATGTGTTGGGTTGGAAGGGACCTCTAAAGGCCATCTAGTCCAACCCCCCTGCAGTGAGCAGGGACATCTTCAACTAGATCAGGTTGCTCAGAGCCTCATCCAGCCTGGCCTTGGATGTCTCCAGGGATGGGGCCTCCACCACCTCTCTGGGCAACCTGGGCCAGTGTCTCACCATCCTCATTGTAAAGAACTTCTTCCTGGTGTCCAATCTAACCCTGCCCTGCTCTAGTTTAAAACCATTGCCCCTCGTCCTGTCGCTACAAGACTTATCAAAGGACTAGTTTGCAATTAAAGCCATGGACCAGCGCTGACAACGGCTCCTCATACAGCCGCTCACCGCCACATGAACATGCCTGCAGCTCGCAGCAGCCCGGGGTAAGGAGCCCAGACCTCACCAGCAAGCAAATTTTCTATTTCAGGGCTAGTGTGGGAGCCTGAGGGTGTCTGAGAGAACAAGCACGTGGTGGTGCCTCTCCCTTTGGGATCTGGCAGCCAGAGGGCCGCCCAGGGCATGGCAGCTCCCAGCAGCAGAAGATGCTACATGGGCAACCACACGAACGTGGTGGGAACCGGTCACTGGAATAGAAAAGGAGGCCACAGACAGCTTTATGGGTAGAGCAGGGATCTGTCTTCTTCCCCCGGGAGCTTCCCAACAGCCTCGTGCAAAGGGTGGTGTAAAAATCATAATCCAGAAGTCGAGTTGAGATGGTCACCTGCGGCTTACGTCTGTGCGAGGGAAGCGATCGCTGATCTCCGTTAGCTCAAGCGGGGCCGAAGTCTTGCTGGGCCAGGTGAGGCTCTGCCCGTCTCTGAAATCCTCAAAGCAAGAAAAGCCTTAAAGGAAATAAAAGCCAAAGGCTTCCTTGGGCAGATGATGGACCACAGACATCGACAGCCTGCCGTGGCATCGGGGCAACAAAACGGTCAGTGGGTCACTTGTGTGCCGGGAGCCACATCCCGAGGGGAGGAAGGATCCGGACACCAGCCCAGGTCAGGCCGGCGCTGTGGGGTGCTGTGGGGTGCAGCACCCCGGGTGAGGCGAGGAGCAGTGAGCTGCTTTCTGGGGGGTATCGAAAGCAGGGAAAGAAAATTCCTCTTGCCCAGCACCAAAACACGTATTGCAAAGGGCAGAGCTGTCCCGGCAGCGACACGCACAGGGTCTGCAACTCGGAGAAGCCACGGGAGCCAGCACATCTGCTGGCCTGTTTATGCTCCAAGGCAACAAAACCACACACACCCGGACCCCCAGCAGCCCAGGCGGGCACCCGGCTTTTCCCCGCGGTAGCCCGTGGGCAGCGGCGTCAGGCAGAGCCTGCACCCAGCGTCGCCAGCAGCCGCCGCGTGGGCGGGCAGCGCCGCCGGGGCCGTATGTCACCCTCATCGCCGTACCCTGAACAGGCGCTTCCCCGTCGCCGCCGCGGGACACGCTGTTCCCAGCTGGTGAGGGCTCGGGATGCGCTCGAGGCGATGAGCTGGGAAGTAAACGCGGGATTGTATTTTGCGGAAGAAACCCTGCAACAGCAGCAGCTGCTCTCCCTGGCGCAGGCAATAGCACCGATGGGTCTTACCCTGCGCGGCTGCCCTGCAGCCTTTGCTGGCCCAGGGACACAAAGATGCATTGAGCATCAGAAAGAAAGCAGCAAAAACCCCCAAGGAACCGGGGGGATCTTCCTCATGCCCTTCTAACACTGATCTTGGCCGGGAGGAGACCTCGCGGAGCAGAGCAGCATCTCTAATTCCTATAGTGCACAGCAAGGACAAGCACGGGGGACAGGCACAGGGACATCGGTCCACGCTCCTCATCTATGGCTCCCCACCCTCGCCTCTGTGCAGAATGAATTAATGAAAAGCTATAACCTCTCAGCAGCAGTCTCTGCTGGCTTTAAGCATTATTAGTGCAAAATTCAGGAGGGATTTTCTTTCCTTTGAGTTTCTGGTAAATAAAGCAACTATTTTCAGCCCCCGGGGTCCTGCCTCTGCGGGAGATTCGCCTCCCTGGATGGAAGGAAGAGGCAGGAGCCGCAGCGGGGAGCGGGCGCGCTGGGGAGGGCGGTGAGTGAAGAGCACACCCTCCGAGACGCCACCAGCTTCGAAAAAGCCGAGAACATCTTCTGCTGAAAAAGGAGGTGCCAAAAGATCAAACGCATCACGGTGTATTTTGAGAGTGGGGCCAACGAGTGGAGGAAAACGCAATTTTTCAGAGCAACGCAAGAAGGACAATTATTGAAGGCAAAGCGACGTCATTTAAAATCCAGCAGCGTATCCAAAATTGACCCCACGGAAGATAAAATGCTTTTTTTTCCCCTCTCTTTAAATATTAACACTCACAGTATGAAGGAACAAAAACATTTAAAAAAAAATAGAGAAATACAATTGGTGGGGAGAAAAAAGCCCAACCTGCTACTCTGAGGAACATAAAACCCAAGGTGTGAGTCGGGGGGGGATTTCTGTGAAACCATTGACATTTTTGATTAATGAGTTTTCTGTGGGTGGTTTATGTAAAGGAGACGGGTAAGAGACGCAGACGTGACTTATTCTCAAGCAAAGGCTTCGCTAAAGGTCTCCTGACTCAACACTTCTCCCGACTCGGGAATTCATCTTTTTATTTTCTGCCTTTGCAGATTTTGCTGGGTGCAAGAGAAAGCCATAATTTGTGAACTTCCTATCAACGGTGCGGTCTGTTTATGCTCCAAGGCAACAAAACCAATTCAAAGCCTACCTTTAAACGCTTAACTAGACGTGCTTAAGATTATACCTTAATTCCATATTTAATTTAATCTAAGATAAGCACAGTGATGAAATGAAGTCCTAATAAACGTCTAGCTACATATGCATATTGAAGTCCTCCTATTAGAGGTGTCATACCATCGGAGACGATGTATTGGAGAGAAAAATCCGTATGGGATACTTTTACTGATTAGAAAGTATAAAGTCGTAAGGGGAAGCATTTCCCTGGGATTTCTCCGGGGTTAACATGGGATCTGTCACCCAGAAATCCAGAGCGAGCTCCAACGACCCGCGGCTGAGGGCAGCACCTGCGCTCCAACCTGCACAGCCCTCCCAGGGCAAGGATGGGCAGCCACCCCACAGCACCCAAACCACTGTCACATATTGGCTCTGGCTAAAAACACATGGGAAATATGTTTAAATAAGATAATTACCAAAACACACTGCACTTCTTGTTCCGCGTTTGTCCACATTCCTGCTGCAGGAATTCACACGCCACCAAAGGAGCAGAACAGCAGCTCCTTTGGAGTCCGATAAGGCGGTTTGTTGGTTCTGAGGAATTTTATGCGGTTGAGGAGGTTAAAACCTTTGGGTGCCTGAAAGGCAGGGAGGAGAAAGCTGAGCTGCCAGCCCACCTCCACAGGGGTGCGTTCAAGATAAGGGGAATGGCTCATTACAAAGAGAGAGAAAGAATTTGGCGCGCGAGGTATCAGGCACGAAGCAGTGAGGAGGTGTGATGTTTAGCACTGACCTTGCCACCACCTCCTGGGAGAGAGCAAACACCACCCAAGAGCAGCAAAGGGCTGTCTTCAGAAACCACAGCAAACCGGGGTGACAGTTCTCTCCAAGAAACGCCGCACTTTCTGCGCTTCTTTTTCCGTGTCCCCTAAATCCAAACATTCTCAGCCCTTGAATATGAAAAGAATAAATCTCTAAAAGCTAAGGAGCGCTAGAGAACTGCCTGAGATTTCCATCTTTTTATCAGGAACCCTTTTTGATGTCTTCAGTTGGAGGAAATAAGGGGGTTTGGGGTTTTTTAAACTGTTTATTCCTCCTTAGAGTTGTCTCATCTCTTCCAAGTGAGGGAACCACAAAACGCGGCTCTGTGGGGAGCTTGCAGCGAGGCACAGAGATGCACTAAAGCACATCACAGGAGGTGACTGAAAACGTATTGCTCTAGTCACTGCCCAGAGCCAGCAGAGGAGAGAATACAATTAAGCTCATCACAATTAGCCAAACCCCAGACTTGGGCAGATCAGGATGGGGAACGCTCCCCAGGGTGCTTGGAGAAGGAGAAGGAGAAGGAGAAGGAGAAGGAGAAGGAGAAGGAGAAGGAGAAGGAGAAGGAGAAGGAGGTCACTGCTGGTGTGGTCCAAACCCTGCGCATGGAACGGGGCATCTCGTCCAGCTCTCACTCGTGCGCACACGCAGGTATCACAATGTCTCGGAGGAAGCACATTTGACAATCCAGGTGCTGGGAGATGCTAACAAAGTGTTTTGGAGATAAGCCTGCGAGAGAAGGTACCGCTGACAAGTATCAGCAGGCGCTTTAATTTTATACTTCTTTCATTTTCATAAAATTGACTGTTTTCCCATGCAATGCAAGCTTAAATATTTGTTATTTGCACTGCAAATGTTAAATAAAAGATGCAGTGAGATTTATGGAAAGTCAGACAGTAAAGTGGGGAATGGAAGAAGAAACGAGTGGTTTTTTGTTTTTTTTTTTTAAAAATCATTAAAGTTGTCAGCAAAGCCTTGGTAAGAGAAACTCCCCAGCAAACAGCTTGACACTTGGATGGAAAGACCCTGGCTGCACTTATCCTTTCTCTACTTCTTTTCCCGTGTTCCCTAAATCCAAACGTTCTCAGCCCTTGAATATAAAAAGAATAAATCTCTAAATGCTAAGGACTGCTACAAAACTGTCTGAGGTTTCCATCTATTTATCAGGAACCCTTGTTGACGTTCCCAGTTGGAGCAAATAAGGTTTTTTGGGTTTTTTAAACTGTTTATTTCTCCTTAGACTGCACACCCATTTATGAGCCCCACCACAACGGGTTTGAGCTGGGTACCAGCTTTTTATTATTTGCGCTTTCTTCGGTAAAAATCAGGAGAGATTATTGCAGAATAGACCTGATTGAATTAGACCTGACCGTCATGGAAAGAACGAGCTTTAATCTCACTTCCTTCACCACTTACTTAATTCCTTCCCTATTCACAGTGGATTTCTCTCTTACTGACTTGAATGGGAATTGACTTCTTCGCTTTAAATTCGTAGGTGGGACAGATTTCTGTTTCCCCCTACACAGCCCAGCACAGTTCCTGTTTTTCCAGGCCATTTTACCAATGCCCAATCTTTGTTCCAGTTATTATCCAGCCTGATCTCCTACAGACGAACCGGCCGTGTTGAAAAGCATCCTCTTTACATATATTAATCTTTTTTCCCACATTTTAGTAGCTTTACCTAAGGGAGATGCTTTTTACCTAAGGGTCATGCTTTTTATAGGCTCCCATGGTTGCGGTTGTTGTTTGTCCCCTGAAAACAAGGTACGATGCTTATGCTGGTGGCAACCCCAGCAGATACCCTGCACCACCCACTGCTGGTTGCAAGAAACCACATTCCTCAGTAGAAAGGGAAAGCACCAAATCAGATTATTTGGCCTTGCTCTGCTCCCATGTGCCCAGATTTTATAGCAGGGTACCTTCAGGGGTTTATGGACGGTCACTCCAGATTTGAAATGGTATAAAAAGGCAGGTTTTGCCCTAATGGAAATGTTACATCTGAAGCAGGCTGTGAAAACTCAAGGCGTATGGGCCAGTTACGTTTCAAACATAGTGTAGCCTTCTCCTAAAAGTAGGTTCACAAAGAGTCCTCCACATATAAGTTAGCTTGCAGCTTAATTTTGATCTCTTGAAAGAAAAAAGAAAACCAGTCTTAATAAACTTGATCTGAAAAACAGCGGTTCCCAAACATCATGGTTGTGACCTCTGTTACGTTCCAGTGCCGGGGACCACACTAAGTTTAATAGCAGATTAAATGGAATTTGTTAGATTTATCATCTTGCTTTCACCAGCTGAAACCTCACACCTGGTTGTCTCGGGGAATGGTCCCCGCTGTCCCACAACTCCACAATCATGCTATTTATTTGTATTTAATAAAATTACCTAATAGGAGCATTCTCCGAGCGCAACAAACCAGTGGAAACAACTTAGGGCTGTAGGTAATACAGAAAGATGTCGACTTCCTCACTTATGCTTCCCTGAACAGCCCTTTCTTCCAGCCAAGCTCAAGGTAAATAAGCTTTAAACTCAGCCCATTGGACTAGGTAGGTACAAGCACCTTCGCTGATAAACACCGCTAATTAGAATCAAGAGAGACTACGATAAACCTCAGCTTACATGAGACATCTGGGGACCCAGATGTGTGTTTCAGGTCCAAAAGTAAACACACACAGGCGCTGAAAGCAATGGATATCCATGGGAAAACTTCATTTTTAGGATAAGGCCACTGGAATGTGAACAGCAGGGCTGGAATTTAAGAGACGACTCCAGAAGTATGTATCCTGCCTAGTTTGATACAGTATCAGAGATATATAGATAGAGAGAGAGAGATATATATATATACACACACACATACACACACACTGACCGCGTAAGGAAAAGCAGGTTTGCTCACAGGCATTGAAAATGCAGATTGGTAAGAAAAACCCTGGATCTCACTGGAAATTCAAGCATTTAACATTCAGTGAGGAGAGGAGAAAAGCAAACAAACAACAGACACTGTGTTGTACTTTTTTGTTTTTATAGAATTTTTACAATATATTTCTCTTCATTTGCATATTTTACCCACATCTGTAGCTTTCTTTTTACATGTTGAACTGAACGGGAATAAATCTAAAGGTCTGATATATTTTAAACAACTGATAAAAATTGCAAAGTAGTAAACCCGTAAGAAAAGAAATTATAAAACTCTCATTTTTAAGTGTTTAATGAAAGCAAGTCAAATGTATCATTAGGAACAATATGGTTTGTTTTAAACACATCATAGGTGATTCAGGCAGGACAACTTTTTTTTTTTTTCTTTGTTTTTTATATTAGGCACATTTTTTTCAGCATACCTGTTTTCCAGTTTTATACTATTCAATAGTATCATCCGCATCCACTTGGAACTGCTGCAGGATTTTCAAAACGTGATTGAGCATGAATATTCGTTATTGGTATTCTCTTTCTTTAAAACTATCAGGAAAAAAAAAAAAAAATTAAAAAAAAAAAATCAGTGTTTCTTGTCTCTTAAAAAATCCGTAATGAATGATTGAGTTGTAAGGCAGCAACAGATTCAGTGTCAACTCAGGTCACAGTCCTTCAGTTCCATCTAGTGGGTAGAAATTATACTTAGTGGACACTGCTCCTGGAGAGTCCCTTCAGGGCACGATGACTGACTCACGAGGCCAGTTACTGCTGGTAGAGTAAGTTAAGTGGAACGCCTAGTAAGGAACACTGGCCACTCCTGTGTCATCCTTGCAGCCTCATGTCGTCATACAGAAAGCAAAAAGACAGTCCAACGAAAAAAAGTGTGAGTATGATAGAGCCATGACAGGTTCCATGAATGGTTTATTTACAGTCTTCATCCCTGATGTGAAAAAATGAAAAAAGCCTTCTTTGACTAAACCAGGTAGATGTCAGCAGCATGCTACATGCCTTAGCAAATCAGCCCCTCGCGTATCCTCGACTGCTTGGCCATGGATTCACGCTGAGGCAGTGAATAGAAAGTCCTGCTGCTCAAGATGAGCAATTTCAAAACGCTCACCTGTCCCATCCATACCACTCCCTAAAATAGACTGAAGAGCGTCTCATTTTGGTGGAGCAACTCCCGGTGCTCAGAATCTGTTCATGCTATTAGAAAGGGTGAAATAGTTGGTTCCACAGGGATCTCTCAGACACCCCTGTGGTGAGACAGCAAACTCAAATACATTACTCGGATGTGGGAACAAAATGATCCACACGTTAAAGATACGCCACAACTTGGGTAATTCCCTTCCCGTCGTGATCTCGTTCAGGAAGGAAGGAGGGCTTTAACCTTCAACTACAGCATACTCAAGGAAGGGTTTCAGAGCAGTATCTCTCCACTTCCGCTCAGTCTTTGATAAATAGTACATTTTTCCTGAATTCTGGCATTCTCATTTGCTGAGGGGGCCACTCCATTCCTGAAGGCAACGGCTTCAGCATAGCACTTCTTGGTCTTCAGTTTTAAGTCTTTCAGGCAGAATAATCACATTCTGATTCAACCTCGTCCCCTGAAGAAGCATTCACTTTGCACTCACCTGGCTGAACAGAGGCCAAAACATCTTTGACTACAGCACTAGAGGCCATCCAAAAAAAAAAAAGGGGGGGGGATGTATTACTGCATGTTTCCCCCTCCGAGGGAAACTGGACCACCCTTAAAATTCCAGTCCCAGCTGATAAGACCATCAAAATTCAGAGGTCATCCCCCAGAGCCGTGCTCCTGTGCACGCCGCACAGTGCTGTTTAGGCACCACTCACCTGCTGGGCAAACAAGGTCAACGCACATATTCCCTTCTGACAGAGCCACTGCCTTTACGCAACTTACATTCAGTTACTCCTGAAGCTTTTGGTTGCCTTTTTTTTCAATATTCTAATGTTGAGGTGAGGAAGGGAAGAAGAAAATAATTAGCATAAAAACTTCTCTGAATTCATACTTGACAAGACCAGCTCTACATACTGTGAAACTGTATACAAAATGCACCCCCAAATCCTTCTATGTTCTGTTTAATTCTTTGGAAAGGGAACAACCAGCGTAGTTGAGCAGGAAGAAAGCCAATTTATTTCAGCATAGAAGGTCTGCAATCCATTCCATGGTCACTAAGAGTAATGCAGTTATTGCTCTAGAAGATAAGCCTGGATTGATCATTAACCCCCACCCTGAGTGCTGGGAGTCCGGGTTCCCAACATTGCCGAGAAGGACCTCCTAAGCCACTGGTATTGAAATAATTAAAAGAAAAAAGCCTCGTGAATAATATCTTGTAAAGATGTGATCTTCGAGGAACATGTAAGTTCCTGAGTTCTTCATATTACCACTGCTTTGTGAATGGAGGCCAGCCTTGGCTCTCCGCGCTGCAATAATGGACTATTTAGAATAACACATTGGAGATCAATTAAGGTAAAGACAGATGATCCAGCTGATCAAACGAAAGAACAGGAGGAACATTAACCTCTTGCATGAGGATGCTCTGAAATTGGAATCCTTTAACTGCTACACGAACCACCCAGAATTTGTTTTACAACCTGTAGTTTAGTAAGAATTAAAGGTCTTTTCCTTGGGTAGTAGCCTTCAAAACAAAAGCAAACATGACAGGATTCAAGCGTGGACCATTTCTGCACCAGCCCACCAGATTCTGGTTTGCCTATTTCACTTCAATGACATAGAACAGATGCTGCTGACGGCACCACTCCGAGTTCAGCAGTATTTTCAAAGCTGTCACGTTCCATCCATCAAGTTTCCTTGGGAGCAGATGATACCAACGTGGGGGCCTTCCATTCTCATACTTCAGCTACCTTCTTTCGTTTACTTCCTCTGAATAAAAAAAAATATTGTTCTGTTTACTCTAACATGCTACAATATGTGCATACATAACTGTAGGCGACGCGTGAGTTACTTCAAGATGTGCTTTTTCATTGAAGTGCGCTTTTACTTTTACAAATTCTACATCAAGGTGGAAGGAAGGAAGGCTGCAGAGTGCTCATACACTGAAGCTGAAGGAACTTTTCCTGAACGGAGTTAAGATGTCTGTTCCAAGGTTCCTATGGACAAACTACTCTATCCCATGCACTCCGGCCTGAGCCAGTATTAAACATTCCAGAAACTTGTTGATTTGTTCGGATAGTTAATGGCAAGGCTGATAGCAGCAATGTTTTTCAGGGCCTAGAAGAGAGAAGGACAAACAAAGTCACATCAAAGATGCTGCCCAATCCAAAACTGCAAAGAAATCCTTGTATGAAATTAAACAGAAATAGACAAATAACCATCCTGTTTCTAACCGGTCATCTCCTGGTAGGGCAGTAATTGTCATGCATCCAGGCAGTTTCAGCAAGGAAACTGCATTTCCAGTGACTGAAAGACCAGCCCCTTCCCCATTTCCATGTTTTGGCAGTTGAGAGGTCAAATCGGTAAAACAGATATCCCTGATGACACCCGGCAGCCAGTCTGCGGCACATCATCTGCCTGTTAAAGACCAGCATTTGTGCTTAGTTCATTCCTCAGTTTCAAAGGCCTGTCATGGTACTGTAAAGCCCAGGTACATTCGTACCTATTTGATAGAACTCCACTGGGCAATCAGAAATCATTCATTTTCTGTCTGCCAGAAAAATATGACAAAAATCACACATCTCTGGCGCTGTGCAATCTTATTACCTGTGCTGTGCAGCGATGAAGATGATCTTCGGTATTTAAGGCAAGCAAATACTCCTGTAGAGATCCAAGCTCCTGCAGCCAGAAAGCATTCAATGAACACCAACGTTTCTACCAAAGATATCATCCTACTAATTAACATTAAACTGCTGATCATTTTAGCAGTCCCCAGGAATCAAAGGTATCAGAATTACACACAAGTCTCTCCTGGACACAGTTTGTGACCACAGAAATCAGTTCATTACAGGCTGTTCATATGTAACGTTCAAAACCAACTCAAGGAGAACCACATTCAAATATCCTTAATTTAATTATTAAATCTGCATTCCTCTCAGAATAAAGAGTAGCTTTAGGGCCACCGCCGTAGTCACACAAGGAAGAGACATGGCTATTACTTAAGGTCCCATGATGGATAAGGCAACACTGTGCCCCTCCATTAGAACCTGCCACCAGATTCCGCAAGAGAAAGTTGTTAATGTTTCTGAAGCATTTAATGTTTCCGAAGCTCTGGGGGACTTCGCCAAGATAATGGAAAACTGCATTTAGTTTAACACGGAACTACGTATCATTCCCAGCACTGGGGAGAGGAGGGATACAAATAGAGGAACTGCTTACAGTAACTCTGTTTTCTGTAACAAAGAAGAGTTCTGCGAGTGCTCGATGAAGAGGAAGGAGAATACCAGGCTTGGCCACGTCGTGACACGAGTTGTTTTCCATATGGGTGAAAAGCTGCCAAAGTGGCTTCAACAAGGTGAGGTCACAGTCCCTGAAAAAAAGTAATTTAAATGAAATAGTGAGTAACCATGATCTTATGCTTGTTTTGGGGAGAAAAACAAAAAAAAAAACCCACCAAACAAATTTAAGAGAATAAAACCACACAGTTTTGGCAGATGTATAAATAAAGGAAGAAACACAAGAAGCATTTCCAAATCTAAATTGAGTCAAGTGTTTCAGCACAATGACTTTCATCCTGAATCAGTGAAGTGGAGAAGACCTTATATCCATGAATACGTCTAAATGACTTCTCTAAAACTGACTGACCATCAAAATGAGGACTTTAAAAAAACCCTATATACATCACTTTGCTAAATGGTCTAGCTTCACTGCCTGAAATTATACAAAACCGAACTACAGCACTGGGCAGACGATGCCCTTGTTTAGGGCAGACAGACAAAAATTGATATATAGCTTTAAAAATGATTCCAACCCTGCATCCTTCCTACTGCTGAGTTAAAGCCAGCTAATCCAAATGTCACTTATCATACAGATAGGATGACAGATATCATTCAACAGGGGAGAAAGGGGGGGAAACTCAATTTCAGAATCTATCATCAGATTAGCACAAGAAAAATATTAAATATTATAAGCACAGTGGAGACTTGATCTTTAAGCAATTAAATTTGTTGTCCGCATGACAAAGCAGACATTTTCTGATGAGAAAAACCTAAGGGAACTTGAAAAGATAATAAATCGGTGATTACAAGTAATACCAAAATAATTTTTTTGGACTTGGACGTAGATTGGCGTACCTAAAATTTAGAGAGAGTCAAGCAATGGTTCTATGTAATTGTCCGTTTTTATTACTGTATGTGAATATACTTTTTGACTTCTCATTATCCAAGTAAGATAGTGGGATGCTGTTATTTTCATGATTTTGCTTGTTCTAAACCAAAAGGACATAACCGAGATAAGTGTCAGCATTCCAGCACTGTTGCCTTTCCATCGAGTTAACGTGACTATACACACTGCAAGATACTATAAAAGCTCAATGTTTTTCTGAATGTGTATTTTCATAAAAAATACGCGTGCCATACACACTTAATCATGAGCACATCTATCCCTTCTGAAACTCAATTACAGGCTTAGTGGTACAACTGAAAATAATAATTTAAAAGTTATTTACTTTATAGAGAATCAGATCATCATTTCATCAGTTTCTTATTCCATCCTCACCTTAATTCTGAAGTTAAGTTAACCTAATACAAAGAGAATAAATTTCTAGAAAAATGAATTGAAATCTGGTTTTTTGTCCTGTTTTGGGGCGATTTTTTTTTCTTTCCAACAACGTCTGAGTTCATTGGACCTTTTTTAAAAGCCAAGAAAGAAGAGAAAATGTTTTTGAAAAAAATAAGAATAAGTTTCCGCTATCAAGGCTCTGCGATTTGTATCCAAAAGGCAAATTAAGAATACCTACTTCAAATCACGGTTTTCTGGCTTCAAAATATTATCAGCTTAGTCACTTTTTCTTCTCCTGCCCTTTGCCTTTTGGCGTACAACGCAGAACAGCGCACTTACCTCTGGGCGCTGCACTGCACTATCTTCAAGAGCAGGTGGATAGCCTTCAAGCGCTGGTGGCCCGTCTGTCGGCACGCTACCCCCACCTGCCATTCCCAGATTTTGGCCAGCGGGAGGTGAGGAGCTACCCTTTCCTCAGACAGCATCTGCTTTAGAATTTCAAACCCTGGGAAAAAATAAAAATAAAATCAAATCAAATAGCTGTTACTTTCTTAGGGACACATCTGTTCCTAGGCTCAGTTTTCTCCATATACGAAGTATTGCTTTGGCAAGTAAGACATATTGAAGAAAAATAGAAAAAAAAATATTTCTGAGATAGTTCTAGACTACATCCTGACATCACAAGTCTATTCTGGGACAAAAAAAACACTTAGAAAGAATCCTATCTGAAATAGAAGTTTTGCCCAAATGAGGCAAACAAAACACAGGTCCTCGCTATTATGTGAGTTGCAGTAGTTTTGCTGATTACAAGTCATCCACCAGCTTCAACTTAATTAAAAATACTTAATTTCTAAAATAAACTGACAAAAGCTTTCATGCTATATCTAGAAATTAGATCCAGAAGCAGCCTGTTCTAATGGGTAACTACTTTTTAAAAATGTAACTACAATTATTTCTGTTTCCAATTACAGCACCTTGGAGTGTTTACTAAATCCTGTGTGTAATTACTGTCATATAATGAGACTTTGAATGCAAAAAACATTATTATAATTTTTATCTCCAAAACTCTGTGAAGATTTGTTATTTCTAGCATAAAGTCACAGCAAATAAGAGACATTAGTCAAGTTTCAACTTGAACCTATCACTTATTTCCAAAACGCTGGAGAAAGCACATTCTAAGTCAATAAAAAGGGATAACCACAAGTCTGTCAAAGCTTGGCAAAATAACTTGAAAAAGTCCTTTCCGATACATTCTGGGTGGTGCTTACCTGTCTGAAACCTTCCAAGATGACCCGCTGTCACTGTAAACTTATAACCCCACTCAGTGTTACTCATGTCAGAAGTAAATCGGTAATAGAGTGTGTCCCCTGTGGACAAGGGAAGGAAGAAAATCCACATTATTACCTTCCGAGTTAAGTTTTGCTATCACAAATACAACCCAAATAAAAACTCTGTCGTAAATTGATTCTAGATATTGTCATTCAAGAGAGGTGAGCTTTTACTTTTTGGTAATGACGAAATGCACAGAACAGTATGATAAACAGGAGGCTGAAGCAAAACACAGAATGATTTCCACTGCATAGAGATAAGTTACCAGGATAACGTCTCTTATATTTTTGTCAACTACACGGAAGAAGAGGGAGTTAAAGAAACTCTACATTGTACACAGTTAAACTTCGCTTTTCCAGTTGTGTTTATGGATCGGTTATGATTTATGAAAAAAGAACCTTTGCATAGACAGCCAAGCTCACAGACCATTAAAGGTTAAAAAAATGTGAAAGTGAAGTTGCGCTGCTTTTACACGTCAGAAAACTGAATTGCACACTGTTACTCTAGGGAGCACAACTGTTAAAGTTAGCCACTTAAAAGCCAAAGAACTATCAAAACGTTTGACCATTTGACAATCAGACAGTGGAAGATTCAAAAAGTTCTTGTCACTGTAGCATCTACAGCTTCACAGAGAGAAACACTGGCACTTAGCTGTAACGCTAAAGAAAATACATCCTTACCTTCTGTGCTCTGTAATATTAGAGCTGGTTAAAACTTAGAATATCCTACTGTTCCATGAAAAACCCTATCACCCTGGGACAAGCATGCTGGTTTTCACTGGGAAGCAGAATTTTCAAAGTTTCATGAAGCAAAAAAATTTTGAAAACATTCTTTAGGATTTAAAATAATAATTTTAAAAAAATAATCTAAAAACCTATTCCCCTTTTCATCATTAAATTAAGCCACTTCTCTGTCCTACTCCTAGGAGTCCTGAGAACACCCTGCCACCAGGTGAAAAGCCCAAAAGCCTTCAAATGCCTGGTTCCAGCTAACGCCTGCTGAGTGAAATCAAGAGCCTTAATCCAGACAGCCTTGGCTGGAAATAAAAGTTTCACAAGGTGAAACTCAAGCTTCACAGCCAAGGCTGCTCCAAAACAATGGCCCTCAAAGTTCAGCTTCCTGGCAAATGTCTGCAACTCTTTGGGAGGAATAGGAGGACAGCAAGAAGTTCATAAAAATCCAGAAATATTTCTACAGACCCACATTTGTTTCTAACTAGCACCTTGCAACCCGAACTGCTTGCTAAGAAAGTTCCTAAATCTATTGACAGCTACTGACAGTATCATAGAATCATAGAATGGTTAGAGTTGGAAGGGACCTTGCAGATCACCCAGTGCCACCCCCTGCCCTGGGCAGGGACACCTCCCACCAGCCCAGGTTGCTCCAAGCCCCGTCCAACCTGGCCTTGAACCCCTCCAGGGATGGGGCAGCCACAGCTTCTCTGGGCAACCTGGGCCAGGGGCTCACCACCCTCACAGCACAGAATTTCTTCCCAATATCTCATCTAAATCTCCCCTCTTCCAGTTTAACACTGTTCCCGTCCGTGATCCAGAGTCCCTCCCCAGCTTTCCTGGAGCCCCTTGAGGGACTGGAAGGGGCTGGAAGGTCTTCCCGGAGCCTCCTCTTCTCGAGGCTGAACCCCCCCAGCTCTCTCAGCCTGTCCCCACAGCAGAGGGGCTCCAGCCCTCCCAACATCTCTGGGGCCTCCTCCAGATCCTTTCCAACAGGTCCATGTCCTTCGTGTGCTGGGGACTCCAGAGCTGGACACAGTACTCCAGGTGGGGTCTCACCAGAGCAGAGAGGTAGAATCAGCTCCCTCGCCCTGCTGGCCAGTACTCAAAGTTTCGAGCTCCCTGCAATGCTACAGTGCTCAGGGGGTTAAAACAACTTCGCAGAAGCAGCACAGGACCATGCAGCCCTTCAGCACACGGCATTTGCTACTGGCGTTGTAAAAAATGTGCTTAGAGAACACAGGCTGAAGTTGTCAAGTCAAAAGAAGGATTTTTTTCAGCTACTCTCTGTGTCAACAACTGGAGACAAGGCATTGGCACACACTCTTTATTTGCTCTGAGCGCTACTATAGCACACAGGCAAGAGATAAGCCTATCTGTTTGTTGGGTTTTTTTTAAAAATGTGCTTCCTGTGGAAAGTAAGACAAGGCAGAAACAACGTAAGTGAATATTGTGCAGAACAAGGACTGTGTTGGAACAGAATCAAGATTAAAATTTGTTTCCAGTAGCTAAGTGCATGGTTTGACTAAGGCGTGGAAAAAAAAAAGGTCAAGTAGCAGAGTACCAGATAAGCCTACTTTCAAGAAACAAACGCAAGAGCAGCACGTCAGAGCAAACAGACTGGGATAAGAAAAGGAGTTTTCTTCCCCACGCATCTCAGGGACATCTGCATTTAACTGCCATCTTTCAGTAGTTTAAGAGTCCTGGATATCACAATTCCCTCTACATTTGCACTTTGAAACACTGCATATTCACCTGGAAGCTCAAAATCATTCCATTTCTGCGGAGACCCACTGAAGCTGTGCCGATCCTGCTGGAAATCACTGCTGCTGGACATGAGCAACTCATCACAGCCTTCTTCTGTATTACACTGAGAGTCAAACTTGATCGAGAGGTAGATAGCACCGGGAATGTGAACTTTATCCTGAGAAACAAACATAACATCTTTGTATACTGCAATACCATATTACCAACAAGCTACTTAACTTTCACCATACGAGCAAGGGAGATATAAGAAATAGTGCAGCATCTCCATGGGAAAAAACCCTCTTTTGTTAAATTAGCTGCTGATAAAAATAACGATGTAAAGCATGGCCTATTGTTTGTATTAGTTGGTGAGTGTAAAAATTAATTGCTAGCAATGCTTTGCTTTTTTAAAAGCTGTAGTCGTTGCTGATGTTGATCTCTCTGCCATATCCTAAAGGTTTATACACATTTTAAAAATAAGAATCAGAAGTCTGAGAGCTGCAGGGAAAAAAAGTCCCAAGACGGCCCAGAGGCAACAGTTACTTACCAATATATAATAGAAAAATGCTTTCAAACAGTAGCAAGAAATGAAAATCAGAAGCTGTTTGTGTCAGAAGATAGTCTAAAATGGGGAATACAACAAAGACAGACTCCACTCCTTGTTTCTAACAGCACAAGAAAGTAACAGGCCAAGTGAAACAGCCCTTTGGATGAAAGGGTAGAAGTATTTGCTGATTAAGGCCCTGAAACCATTTAAGTATATGATCTGCTTCAAACACACGCGCAGTAAAACCATTTAAGTTATGCACTTTTTGCATGATTGAATTAGGACTACATAAAAGCACCTTATTGAACACATTTCTCTACAGGGAAAGGCCTCAGTCATTTGGCATCAGCCTCTTCAAAAGTAAGACTGAAGAGGTGCTTCTCAGGTGCTTTGAGCTCAGAAGTCCCCCGGATGTACACGTGGAGCGCTGGGAGGCTCCTGCTCCAACCACCTCGATGGCTTTCAACTAGTCTTCAAACCACACAAATCCACTCCGCTGCAGCACGTGTATAACTTACCTCAAAATTCGTATTGTTGTTATAAGGATGTTTAGATTCGCGCATCTGGACGGCCATTCCGGGCTCCTCCATGAACTGGCAGGCCGTCAGCGCCATCGTCCCCAGCATGCTCTCACTGCACCCCTGCAGCACCTTCTGCAGAATCTGGGGAGAAGCAACACCTCACGTAAATACAATCGGCCACCAAACCAACATCTACAGACTTACGTGCTGGTGAGTGACAAAAGTCATTTCTAGCCACACAACGTTTCCCGAGAGAGAACCGAGGTACTAGCAAGAAACTAGACAAATTCACAAATGATGTCTACACGTGTCATCTCCATAAGTGCAGATTTTACTCTGTCCTCAGTTCCAGATCTTTCAGTCTTTATCTAATAAAAACGTGACAGCTATTAGCTACATCTCTTTCCACAAATGCCGTAATCAAGGCTAATCCATAATTAACAGTAAACTAAAGCTGTAAACAAGGAAGACAAACAACTTTGTTAACATACTAAAGAGACAACTTTATCTTCCATATCTACAGCTTTTGATAAAATAGAATATCACATGTTTTAGCCTTCAAAATGTACAACTTGTGTATAAGAAGGAATGATTAAGTACCGGTTAAGTAGCTGCAGTGTTTGAAAACACCAGATGCAAATGCTGTGTCTTTAAAAATACAAATAAATGACATTCAGTCTACCAGGACACACTGATAACTCAAAACAACCCGAGTCTCCACTTTTCTTTTTTTTCAAAAGCACACAAAAGCTCTGAACCAGAGTACTGCTACTCGAGCCCCTTTCCAGGTCATTATAGCAACCCATTACATCTCTTCACCTGCCATTTTCTAACTCCTCCTATAAAATGTAATGCAAGCTCAGACCAAAAGGCTCATCTCCAAATCAGCCAGAAATTGATTTATTGGGGAAAAGTTTAAAAAACAAAGGCAGTCTGCAGCATAGTTCCCCGAATGCATTCTTTGCCTCCACACACTTGCAGGATAGCCGAAGACAAAGGCTACGCATTTGAATTTAATACACCCTAACAGATTTTTTTATTCTATCTGTTCATCCTGTCATTTTCTGAACCTATATAAACACCCTGTGGCAACAATTTCAATGACACACTGTGTCAAGAACCAGTTCTTTTGGTTTGTTTTGGACCTGCCACTTATTACCTTAATCTGACACTCCTTTGTTTTCTTACCGGGAGGGCCAGTGAATAATACTTGCTGTTAACTTTTGTATCTGCTTACTGTTTTAAAGCTACAGAGAAAGAGGAACAGACTTTTTCATTACTCCTCCTCCCCCCACGACCTCACAGGGCAAAGATCTGGGGTGAAGAAAACTAGTTGGCTCCTCATACTGAAGTTATTCCATGGCTATGATAATCCTGCCACTCTTCTCCAGACCTCTTCCAGTTCTACTGCCTCTTCTTTTTCTTATTTTTTTTTTAATTTTTTTAAAATGAGATGAGGGAGTCAGGTCACATGCTGAAGCCCAGGTAAGAGCACACTATTGGTTCAGTGGCATACCGATGCCTTCTGGTTTATATTTTATCCCTTCTTTGAAGATTCCCAGCACTCGATTCGCTTCAATTGCTGTGAAGCACTGAGCTGACATTTTCATTACAACAGTCTATTTTAATTCCACGATCACTTCCACCAGGGCAACAGTCAGCTCCTCAATGGAGTAGCAGGTACGACAATATACACGTTGAGATCTAATAAAAAGCCGCTTTCAAAACGGACTGCCTATTTTCCCAATTTCTGTATAAGATTTGTTTTCCCATATATCTCTTTCACAACTGAGAGTTGTCTCCACAAAGCTAGTTTTTCCATTTTCTGCGAGCAAAATCGGTACGTTAAGACACTGACAGATTCCAACTGCTTTTTCAGAACTCATTTAAATTTTGGAGTTTCGATTTAGTTTAAAAAAGGAACCGCAAGTATTTTTTGTTAGTCAGAGTCTCGTGGCATGTAGGCACAGGGCTTGTTCACATGCATAGGTGAAATCCACTTACTTTTTCCCACAACTGCTTTTCCTCTAGCTGCATAAGCATGTCCAGTATGTATGTCATATGTGCTGGGCCACTAAGATCTAGGATTTCTTCATTTATCGCCACATCATCCGGCCACTCGGCTAACAACGACGCCAGCACGTGCCTGGCGTAAAGAACAGCAGTTGCCTCATTTACACGATACAGGTAGTCCCTCACAGCCTTTTTACTTCTAGAGTCCAGCTCCTTGTGCAAGAGTATTGAACTCTTAGTGCGCCGCTGCTTGGCGTAACTAAGCTGTAGATCACTCTCGGTGTTGGTTATCAGTTTCTGAGCGACTGGATTGGTTTCTTCTGTTGCTTTATCGCAGTGCACAGGCTTCGACTGCAAAAAAGAAATGCAAGTTTGAAAATCGGCTCTCAACAATTTACTTCCTTGTGTTTAGATATCTGACCAGTCCATCAGACTGCAAGCTGTATTTACAATGAATTTGTCTTTTACGTACTGAAAATCAGACGCATCAAAGAACACGAAAGTGTGATCTCTCACGCTTTCCCTCCCAGGGACAGAATTCCTCAAAAAGACTGTTTATGTCAACAGACTTCCCTATACTCTGATGCATTCGTGACCGTACACACGAGTGGAACCAGCAGTCAGAATTCTAACCAGAAGCGTTAATTTAAGCTGACCTACAGAGGTAAAGCAACAAAGTGCCATCCTATTTGTGACACAGAATGAGGCGAGTTGGGAGGGACCTTTGGAAATCGTTTGGTCCAAATCTGACTTAAAGCTGAGCCTTGATTCAAAAAATCAAGGCTTTGTCCAGTTAAGTTTGGAGAATTTCCAGGGGTGGCTATTTCACAGCCTTTGTATAAGCTGTTGTAAGGCCTTGTTGTTTTTTTTTTTTTTTAATTATAATTATGTGAAACTACTTCAGGAAGCCCTTGATCCACTTTGCTGTGCAACTGACAGACAACTGTGCTGGTGATACCGCACAGCCAGGAATCAGCACCCAAAATACTACAAAGAGCTGTAGGACCATGCTATTGAATGCAAAACCTTGCAATTGTAGAGTCTACTTTACAAGACAAATTCATTGCTTCCTTGTCCTGCTGAAGTTACTGTAAGATAACAATAATATGCTAAAAGAGTAACACTTATGGCATAAGCTTACAGTAATTAGATACAATCTCTCTTGTACAAGGAGAAGAAATTACAGCGTGCAATCACAATTTGTTCTCCTGACCTGAGAATCAAGTTCTCTTACTTCCTTAAGGAAAAAATTACAAGGAAGAAATATTTGATTCTTCTTGTACCTGCTCATTCATTCTGACATAAAACATTAACAACGGTTCATTTCCGATGCTAAAGAAAAAAATCCCAGGTTTGAAGTTACGAAACAAAACTGAAGTCACTCAATGGCTAAATTAATTATTTCACAACTGCTCCTTTTTGTGGAGATGTACGTACCAAACAGGGTAAGATGATCATATCTGTATCCACTGCTTTTGAACTCTGCTCCTCCAACCTCAAACGCTTGCTGGGTTGCCATTTCTGAGCCAGTGTTCGGATCCTTTCATCTGTTGTAATTACATCTCCATCAAACCTTAAAAGAGGAGGAAAAAAAAAAAATACACAAATATGTTGCAAAAGTAATGCAAACTAAATTAGTGCAATTAAATGCAAATTACATCTTCCTACCATCTGTTTTAGAAAGATTCATTAAACTCTACCTATATTTATCATACTATGTTAACTGGCTTCCCTGTTATAACAAGTCAAAGGTTTTAAACGTCATAAAATTGCTCATCTCTGTGAGAACATGGTGGCCCCGCAACATGCCTTGATTACTAGAAGCCACGTGTAAGCTCTCCTTTCTTCCCCAGTTAGGATAATTTAGAGACATAGTAGATCTTCATATGGGAATTATCACATTGAAAAGAACATGCAACGTATTTCAGAAGATGGTGACTCGTTTCCATAAATACAACTTAGTAGGAGTTTATTTCCTTACTTTTTCACACATGAAAACCAAGTCATATCCTTGGAAAAATTACCACCCACATCTAGTAACTTTGTTTTTCTGCTGGGCCCAGGCTTTCACATACCTCTTTTGAACTTCCAGGAAAAAAGAATCTGTTCTTTTCATTTGCAATTCATACATGGCTCGAAGAATGTGGAGAGGTGCATTAAGTGCATCATGTGTCATCTGAGCAAGGAGACAAAAACAAAAAAAAAAAGAATAAAAAAAGATGACATTACAGGGGAAAAAGAAGTGTGAGTTTCTTTCAGGATGATCTAGGTATTATTTTCCCCACTTAGCTTGTAGGTAGAGAATTAATGAACTTAATATCTGCATAAGTAAAAATTAAAAGTAATTTAGCAAAAAGCTTTATAATGATTTTGTAGTGTTCACTACTGTAGTTCTAGTTTATTTCCTTTAGGTAACGACACATTGAAATCATAGACCCATACTCTGTAAATTTAGAAGGAAAACAGTCATATAAACTACCAAACATTTTATGCAACTAGCAAATTCACAGTAACTTCAAAGGAGGTAAAATTCAGTTTTAAGTACCAAGAAGCATATTTTGGTGGCTTCATCCAAACCCTCCAGAGGGTCAAGTTTGTTCTGCTCTAAATCGACAGGACCAACAACGGGTTGCTCCACATCTTGATCTTGTTCCCTTTCTTCCAGTTCAGTATCCTCACGTTCAGCCAGGGAACTGATCTCTTTCTTTGAGGAATACAGCATTATTGACAAAATCTACGCAGAAAAAAAAGTAGTATATGGTGTGACAGCTGTAAATATTGTTAGTGTATCTGCAATCAGCGTTTTATAAGAACATTATAAGACTTGTACAGTGCTTAACACATGCTATTCTAAAAAGAAGCAGCATCTAAAAAGAGAAAACAAAACCAAAGTAACACACAAAACCGAATCATTCCAGAGTAACACACAAAACTGAATCATTTCCCACTTCACAAATGAGTTACACCTTCCAGGCTGTTACAAAGACAACTTAAGTGATTAGCCGAAAGTGTAAAAGATTGAGAAAATAATTATTTAACCATTTCAGTACATCAAGTGATAAGGATTCTTAGACAAGAACAGAGCAGAGGTGACTATCACCAAAAAGCCCGCAATGCCCCTACACATTCTTCTCCTTTGAAAATACCCCTTTGGCTTCAGCACAGCCAACGCTAGTACTCGGAACAGGAAGGAAATAACGTTACACATTTCCTGGTCCTCCAATTTGCACCAGCCTCAGTTCTGAGGAGTAACGCGGGCAGAGCTACGGCGAGACATTGCAGTGCTCAGGGCAAACTGTTCACTCAGTAGGATGCTGGGATGGGGCTCTGAGCAGCCTGGTCTGGTGGGAGGTGTCCCTGCCCAGGGCAGGGGGTTGGAACTAGACGACCTGTAAGGTCCCTTCCAACCCAAACCATTCTGTGATTCTATAAGGTGGGACACACCTCCCGGAGTCAGGGCTGGCTCTCTGGCTGCAGGGCAGGAGGCAGCGAGATGTCACATGCCAGCTCTGATTCTGCAGTATTTCTAACCTACCACCTGGGGCAACTTCTCAGAATTCCAGGGCTTTACTCTTTCTCTCTCTTACAGTTGCTACGAAAGTATGAATTAACACAACTCTTGCCTATGATAAAACATAACTAACAGCTGAAGCACACTTAGCTTCCAGCAATTAATGAACATTCAGAAAAAGCATGCCCACATGCAGGCTGATGTCCCCGTACTGCGCTGCAGTAATACCTTGTACATGTCTGAGTAATGCAAGTAATGTTTTGCTTCAAGATTAATTATTATTTTTTAAATTGAAGAATGGCATTTTCAAGAACAGTCCAAATAAAATTAATTAAAGAAACTTAGAAGGTGATTAATGCCTCACCTTGCGAATTTCTTTCAAATACAAGCAGATTAATTGAAATCAGCTCCTGCTTTAAAGAAGCTAGACTATTATGATGACACAATTATGATGGACAGAGGAAGGCAGATTCAGGGATACAGTTAAGTGAACATTTTTATAAAGAATAATTAGAAATTGTCTTGGGACTTTCTTCACAGAGGGGAAGTGCAGTGCCATAACCTTTCATGCGATGTAAAAAGCCTGACTTTTTACAGAACACAACTTTTCTTACCTCCAAGTCTCTGAGAAGCCAGGTCTTGCTGAAGCCAGTTCCTTTGCTACATTTCTTCACTAGAAGCTTGAGTAAACCAGACTGAAGAAAGGCAGCTTGGATCTCCTTAAAACCATGAATCTACACACACAAGACAGACACAAATAAGTAAGTATAAAGGGAATGATCCATCACAATGCTTGCAAGGCCTTATCACACAGCCTCGGATAAATTTCCTGCCCAGATGAACTATGTTGGGAATCTTTTTCTTTCATGTCCCTAAAAAACCCCAAAATACAAATCTCCACTTCAAATGCCTTAAGAGTAGCACCTATGATACACACAGTAGTAATTAGGTAACTGTTTTGCTCTGACGGTCCAATAAAATACTAATCCCCTCTTCAAATACTTCAGGAGTAAGAAAAGGGACAAGTGAGCTTCACCCCATAGGGCGTTATCCCTATAAATTTCTTCTTCAGTTTCCATGAATGGTCAGCCCCCCCAGAGGAAAAGCGATCCAACTTTCAACTCAGACTCACAAATGCTATTTAAAGCCTACCAACATTTTCAACCCTCTACAGACAGGGGTTAAAAGCAGCCAGCTGTGAGAGCAATGAACTTGCGTTAGTTTCCCAATGTGCTTAGCCAAGTTCCTGTGCTACCAAGTTCCTGTGGTGCAAGGTAGAATATGAACTTTTCTTCATCTATTATAGTCTATGTGTCAGGCAAAAGATACCTTAAGTGTTCTGTAAAGCCCCTTTAGAGCGAGCGACAAGACCCACGTTGCTTCCACTGCCTCAGCATAGCTACTGTCCATGCTGGTCTGCAGAAGGTGCGTGGATATGAGCACAAAGTGCTGGAGGTATTGTCTCAGCTGTGTCTGGGAATCACTGCCTTCTTGTCCGCATTTCTGAATCAACTGGTAGTCTTTCACTACAAGAGAGAAAAAAAAAAAAAACCCAATTCACTAGGTTTGTCCTAAAATGTTGTGAAATCAGCCCTTACCGCTACATATGAGTAGGCTGGGACATGAACACGATCCATACATGAAGTACGTTCTAATATGGTCTTGTACTAAAATTATCTCAGATTCATCGTATGGTCAAGAAAATACTTCATTTTTCAGTGCAAGGTAAAAAAACCCTAGGTAACTTCTGGCCACGGCTGATTTTCTGCACATATTTGCACATAAACAGTTCAGCATGCAAAGCAGCGCATGTTGTATTTTACAATTAAAATGGGGAAAATTCTGACCTGCAGTTGGTATGATGAAATAAAACTTGCTGGTCTTACTGTTTAAAGTGTCAACAGAGAGAAAAAAAAAAAGCTTTTCTATTCAAATCTTTCTTCAATATCAAAAAGCAGTTTAGACTGTTGATTTTTCCAAGTGTCTTTTAAACAACTTCAACAGTTAAATCTTAGGACAACCTTTGCTTTATTAACTTCACAATATTAGATCACGTGTGCCAAAGCTGAAAGCCCTCGCTCCTAGAAATCCAACTGATTATTTGTATGTTAAACATTTAGCTTGAGTAACTTTTAAACAAGGTAAAATACAGGAAGAAAATTCTGGTACAATGAATGGGACCCAGGAGGCAGCATCTGTCTCTGGGGTTTTGTTATTGTTTTCTAGTGGGTTTTGTTGTTGGGTTTTTTTGGTGCCTTTAGATACCATAATAACCAACACATTCTACCAACATGCCCTAAAATTGATTATTCTAAGATACCCAGACATTTCCTGGAGTATACACTACTTCACACTCTTTTTAATTTTTGTGTCAAATTTTAGGGATATCCAAACCGTTTTGAAAAGTTCTTCCAGACAGGAGGAAAGCAGAGACGATAAGACCCCTGACATTTTATAAAGCACATGATTAAAGGAGTTAGGCTTGTCCTCATGGCATGCTTTTTTTACAGGAGCAGAAAAGAACAGCCAACACAGCATCATTTCGGAAGCAATCAATCAATAATGGGTATGTTTGTGTTTGCTCTTGGTCTTCATTTGCTCATAGGTAGTACATCTTGCTCACAGTGGAAACAGACACTTCATAGAAGTGGAGAGTATTTTTTAAGCAACAAAGTAGACTACCCCAAAAATGTTCAGGCTCTGAGTACCTTTCCTTTATATAGCAGCACTTAAGTACACGGAGGCAGCATGTACATTTTTTAGATTTGCAATTGTTTTAAAACATTAAGCGCATGTTTGTAAAGGGTAAGACACAAACAGTAAGCAAATCTAAAACCAGAAACAATTGCTTAATCAAAAGCCTATTTCTGAGATTTCTCAGTTAATAAAACCGTCTCAACGGTTTCCTAAATCCTTTTCTGAATAAAAATAAATGGCAGAGTTTTTAAAAGAAAATGAGTCTCCATAATCTTTACTGCAGAAGCTTCACAATTTGGTTTAACCTAAAAGCAGAAAATCAGGTGACTTACTAGTAATGGAATTCAAACTCTGCAGACCCACTCAAAAGGGTCTAGTTAAAATATGCTTTTGGGTATCCATAAGAAACTGTAAGGAAATACTCTGCGATTCTATGATAAAATAAAAGTGTCACAGAACCTGTTTTTCTCTTTCGGGTTTTGATGTCTACTACAACTGCCCTGTTTTTCTCAGTGAAATGCTTCAGGATGATCACGTTATGAGGCTCATTAGCGTTGTCCATGTACACAGACCGAGTCCCCATACACAGCACCTGAAATTGCAGCAAAAGTTTCAGTTACGATGTGGAGTACTTATTTGTAAATACACAGTCATCTTTTGTATTGGTTACATTTGCTTACACTTGGTATTGCATTTTTTAGCTGAACAATCTGCTCGCTGCCAGGGATTTGTCAATCTTTAGAAAAATGGCAGTTCACTTGTATAAAAAAAAAAAAAGCCTACAACAACCAGCTTAATGCTACAAAGGCAATATATCAGAGTTAATGACTATCAAGAATGAGATTGGAGTGTTTTGCTTGTATAAAACGCCCTTTTCGATACTCAAATGTACTAAGCTGGTTTTCTCATGATAGTTACAAGTAGCACTCAAAGAAATGCAAGGCAAAACCAGCTACGTTATTCCTCATTAGCTAAACATGAATTGTGCGCAAGTGGAAAGATGTGAACTCTGACATACACCGTGTTTTGAGTTTATAACGGATGTCCCCAATTGATGAAATCCGTAGTATTTAGAAATAGAAACCTAAAAGCTCTAACCAATTTCGTTTCCTTTAGTATCAATAGGCCACTTACCTCAGGAAACCCAACCAGCACCAATAAAGTGAAGATATTGGTGTGCTTTAGCTGGAAGGGCAGTTGCTTAATGCAATGGTCAGTGAAGGCAGCGATCACATTATGCCACTGCGCAGAAGAGTTCAAAGATCGAAGAATATCTGCCATGGAGCTTGCCCAGTCCAGACCTACACGACTGGAAAGCAAGAGCAGGCTGTATTAGGAGGGCTGACTACAGACTTACCTGAAACTATTTTTCCTCGAGACAGCGTATCACTGTTAATCTGTCATAGCTATAAGCTTTCATATCATTATGTAAATGTTTTTCCAAGTATTTGAAGCTTTCACGTCAGCTGACACATGAATTCTGTTTTATTTTTTATCACTAGAGCATAAATACTACTCTGTTTTCTCAACGGGTTTACAGTCACTAATCAAAGCGTGCCTGAACATCGTTACCTTTAATTCCTAATTTTAGTTTAGAGCTCAGAAGTTTTTCTTTGCACAAGAGGTTTATTTTCCACGTACGTGACTACCTACTCTCTGTGAACTACACAAATAATCTAACAAGTCTGGCCTCCTTGCTCTAAAAGTTAGTCTTTGAGAAACTCCCTTCCCTCAGCTGATCCTGTCGATATTCTGCCTTTAAATTTCATATTTGCTTATGGACCTTCCCTATAAAACATAGCTATAATGGAAAAGCAACACTACCATATTTAACAAGCATGATACTAATGTTAGAATGCTTGAGAGCTTTCTCAAGATCTTCAAAACAGAAGACCTGCCCTGCCCATCCTGGCTGTTTCCTGGGCAATTTTACTATACAAAAATGTCTCTCTCTCAGACTCTTACATAAAAGGGCCAGATGCAGAACTCGGCACTGGTGACAGTTACCACATGACACACTCTCCTCCCTTCCCAAGTTACGCAGGAGACAGGTAACTCAAGGGAGAGAATTAATGTCATACAAAAAATACAGGACCATATTTTGGATTTTTGCTCAAAGTTTCAAAACCTTACTTCTTCCACCATAACACGCTATGTAGGTAAGCACAGAAAATTAACTCACTCTTCAACAGACAGCCTTCTTTTGGAAGGCAATTAAGAGATTCTCACTGCAAGAAGGGCTGCAGATGCTAAGCCGTTTCAATGATACAGGGGTACAGGTTTAATCAACTTTCTATTAAAAAGCCTCTATGCCTGAGGCACACAAGAAAGAAAATTAGTATTAGTCATCAGAGAGCAACTAATAGGTTTAAAGTAAAAGGCACCTGTCTAAACACACAGCTCCCAGACTGAACAGAAGATGAGTTGTCTTCCAGCCTTCTGGCACTGTAGACCCATCTCCCGCAGCAAACAAGTTATGTTTGGCTGAAAGGACTTTAGTCACTGCGGCATCCACCTCTGCAGGCATAAGTCTCAGGATTAACTGGCCCAGAAGTCCCAACGTTAAATGGTAAGTTTCATTTAGGTGGCCAGCATTTGAGATTACAACCTGAAACATCAGTGGAAGTATTTGTTCCAGGTTAATCAAAGACATTGTGGAGCCCTATGGAAAAATAAAATCTCAGTAAGGCAGGGAAAGAAAATGAGACTTTTAGTCAAAGTCATAGCACATACAAAAATCTTCTGTTCTAATGCTCTTTCAAATGGAACAAAAGAAAATGAGAAACTAGGTTCCTACTTCTGTTGTTGACCTGTTAAGACAACCTGACATGTAAATCTAAGCTAATGGCTTAAACTTTGCAGATGTTGAAGAGTTAAGATAGACTGCTTTACAGACAAATTAAAATTCCCTTCCCTCTCCCCCCGTGCAAGAATGAGCTGTTACGTTCCTTAGTAATGTGAAATGTCTTAAGACATCCTGATTCACATTTATAACATGTAAGGAACAAGACCCACGTCCCACATTTAATTCGCTATGAATTTTCTTCATGTTATTTGTGGTATCTAGAAAACTACACAGATTGAAAGTAAAAAGAACTAACTGATTTGAAAGGTGGTAACATAGCTGCCAGCAATCCTAGAATCCTCTTCTGAGAGCATTCAGCAAAAACTTGTTCCTGGCTAGGTATTAAAACCTTCTCTGCTTGCTTCTGGGCTGAATCCTCTGAGACGCAGCCATCTGCTTTTTAAATTAAAACAAAAGAAGAGAATCCCCAAAATGACATTAAGAATTAAAAAAAAAAAAAGAAGTGATAGCTTAATTTTTATCATTACAATCTCAGTATAAAACCACTTTTTAAAAACGTTATTAGAATGTGAAAAGCAAGTCTTTATAAAAACGTATAAAAGATAGTAGGTAAAGAGATTTACACCGTCTATTCAAAAACATAAAGGACAGTACTAGGGACAGATCCATTTTACTATGATAATTCTAACAATACTAGTCTTTCATAGACTAAGACACTTAACTTCTGGTTAAGAATTCCGAAGTATTGTGTTAGACCAACAGGAACTATAATCTCTGTACATGGACATATATCAGTGGAATTCTACTCCCATTTCTAAAATCCTTCAAACCGATTGCAAGGTAGCAGTTGTTCAAAGCAGTGCACTTGGCAGGTTTTTAGAAAGCAGACAGCTCACTTGTATTAAAGACATTTGCAAATACACAAAAATGGGTTAGGAACAAAAAATACAGCTGTTTGCTTTGCATATGAATGGATGTTTCTGTGACAGGGAAAGTGAGAAATAATCTTTTACCTGTTGCAGAAACATTATCATCCACAGACAAGTCTGACTCTTGTCTCAAAACAGCTTTCTTCGCAAAGACAACTTTGCTTTCACTTGCTTGTTTTCCTACTTTATCTTCTGCAGGAGACTGGGCTTCACTGCGAGTATCTCCTTTCCCCTAAAAATAAAACAAAGACACTAAAAGATTAAAACAAAATTTAATACCTGCAGAAACAGCCATGGAAAAAAGCCGCCAGCCATCTGCATTTGTCAAACATTTTTCCTTGAATATCCGAACCTTTTATTGGTTAAGAACTTCTTGATGTATACACGTCTTCAGCTTCCGTTCAGTGAAAATAGCATTTTCCTATTTTGCTTGAATCTCTATGCATAAAATTACTGCACTGTAATACTTTTTATATACTGTATAGAACTGTAGGAAACTCGTTCTCCTACCTAAACAGTGCTAACAACCAGGGGAAATGACAACCCTTTCAGAAAGGAGGATCTCTGACCCTCCCTCCAACGCTTTTGTGAATCAGTTGCCTGTAAGAACATAAGGTGATGCCTTCGTCTTTGATCAGCTGGATCTAATAAAAAACAAACCAACCACCAACTGTTCCCTTGCCCCCCCAACTTTTACCTACAAATGAAATCATCACTATCCCTTATTTCACTTACGTATCCAGAATAGGGTGTTTAAGCTTCTGAAGAACGCGCATCTAATTGATATGGGGGGTTCTGTAAATAACAGGTACTTACATTACAATGCATAAAAGTGCCTGTGCTTGGCTTCTCATCTCTTCCCTGCGCTGCTTTATCACCACTATGACTTGTTGGAGCACCATCTCTGGGAGGACTGACTGAAACAGTCTCATTCTCTGAGAACGATTCACCTTCTGGTAACATGCAGAGGAGAGCTAAATTTTTCAGACCTGAAAGCAAAAAAGTTATAAAAGCTATTTAGCTGTTGAGTGTCAAGGTAGGCAAAAAGCAGAACTGAAACATTTCAAAAGAGAACTGCAAATTTCCCCTCACACACTTCTTTTGAATATCAACTCCATCAAAAAGACGTTCCCCACCATGTTCGCTTAGTTATGTAGTTCCATTAAATAATAGTGGTGACATTTTCCACCTCACAAAGATATCATCAGGGTAGAAGTCTTAAATAATTAAAAAAAAGTGTTAGAGATACCTCCCAACAGTGTAAATCATGCGAGGTAAATGAAATTCGTCTTAGCTTTTAATCTTCTGACCACTTAAATTAGAATAAAACTGTACGTTAAAACCAAACAGATTAAATAAACAGTATGCATAAGCATGTGGTGGCGGTATTTCAGCTGTATTAGAGCTCCTCAAAAAAAACCACCAGTAAAATTATTTGAACTTGAGTCTAGAATTTTTGTTACATTCAACGTAGGTCTCTATTATATCACCCTATTTTCTGTAGTAGGTCTTAGTTCACAGAAAACCTCATTTCCAGGCAAACGGACATCATGCCCAGAAACTTATCTCATACCACACATAAGGTTAAAAAATTCTTGCCAAGAGATGCAGAACAAAAAACATTTTCCACCAAGTTATTTGCTTTCCTTCAAGTCCTTCAGCTGCCAGTAACACGTTAGTAACAGAACATGCTGCTATATTGATTGATCCCTTTACAACATCTGAGATGGAAAAAAAAACAACCAGAGAGTTGCCAAGTTGTCTTCAATATTTATGTAAGCATAAAATTAATTTTCTCAAGCACCCTATTTTCCATGTTCCAGTGACCCTGAACAACACTTGTGCTACATTTGCTTTCAACATAAACAGTTTTTCTCAGTGAAGTACACAGTAGCTTCCCCTTTCCTTTGGAAACTTCCAAGTGAGTAATCACAGACTTTTCTGACACTTGCTAGAAACCATTGTTTCAGTGAAGGAGCAGCTGACTCACCTTTTCCGTGCTGGGCTTTCATCAAGCAGTCTCCGATGAGCTGGATGCACTGATGTTGCAGAACTCTGGCATGACTGAGGACCTGTGAATCCAGTTTCTCTCCTTCTGCTTCCTCCCCATTTGCCAGATCTGCACTGTAGAGAGTCAGTGCTGCAAACAACAGCCAGGAATAATTGTGGACGTACGGCTGGATGAGCCTCTGCCGGTCACTGATTCGAATAGTCACCATCGGGTACACTGTGATGCTGTGAGTGGGCAAGTGACTGAAAGAAAAAGGTACATCATTTTGAAATGCAGCCACTTTCTTGCTAACCAATGTAATTAGTAACACACGACACCCTGACAGGAAACTATGAAAAAACCAACACATTCCAGAGTTTCAAACTGTAGACCTTCAAGTGTGGTAAATCATCAGAGCCTCACTGTCTTCAGTAGTGCTCCTTTAACAGAACCTGAACTGTCACGAGAGCTCCTGCTCCAGAAATTAAATTTTATATAAGATCTTTGGTGTCGAGCACTAAAACCTGTGTTGTCTAACCACAGCACTGTTCATTTCTGCTATCCTGTCATTCAGGGTTGACAGCTCTCCTTCCGCAACTTTCACAGCCATGGCTAGAAAGCAATTGCTTCTAAGCTATTTCAGAGGTTGGGGCAGGTTTCCAAACTGCAGAAGTTTTTGCTGAACAGGTGCTATATTTGTTACGTTTCCCTGAAAGACACCTGCTAGATGTTCGGAGGTCAGACACAACCTTGTAGGAAGCGTCATGAGAACGACAGACTGTACTTAGTTGCATATTACCGCTTTGCTGCCACATGGGGGAACAAAATCACGTATTTAATACCTGTCAGAGTATTTCTTTGCAGAATAGCATCCATAGCAAAGGTCAAAGTCATCACAGACGTTGCAGTTCATTCTCCGACCTATGATAACTCCTTGACAGTGATCACAGGCATACTCCATGTTAACCATTTCATGGTCATCCTCGTGTCCTTCAGGTTTAACTCCACCTGGAAAGAAGTATTTTAAGATTTCCCTGTAAATCATTTTTGATAAAGGATCTTTCTTAATTTCAAATTGATGTTCAGATTAGGAAAAGCTTAACATTTCTAAAATATCCATACGAAAAGTCTTTCACTTTATTTTATGTATAATTTAGAAGACACTATTTTACCTTCGAGTATAGGGTTTTGAGGTTGGTTGGTTTTTTTTTTTTTTTTTNTTTTTAAAGATTCTTACCAAGAAAACAAGTTTTACACAGATCCATGTCATTGCACTGCAGACAGCGGTAGCGGTGCCATGGTGCAATTTCATCACAGCCATCGCAGGATATGTCCACGTTTAACAGGTCACAGTAACGAGCAACAAACATGTGCATCTAGAGCAAGAAATGGACGCAATTTATTTGAGTATTATTTTCTAACTTTGAGCAAGCTCTTTTTAGACAAAAAGCAGAACACTTCCCCTGCCAAAAAAGGACAGGGATCTTTTCATCATTTTAGACTTTTGAAGGCCTACAGGGAGCCAGGGATCCAACTCATTGAAAAAAAAAGTCAGTTTAAGTCAGATTCCTTTCTCTCCTTTATGCTTTTAAAAGTCTCCTTATTACCCCTTCTGCAGATAAATAAGCAAATTATGAGGTCACCTTTCTCTGCTTCTCTGGGTCAGCTTGAGCTATCTTTTCATACCAGGTCTCAAACATTACATCCTGACATTCATCCATCCACTCACAGTTTTGCTTGTAGTCTGCAATTTCATCTTCTTCACTCCACTGACTAAAAGAAAAGCAAGCTCAAAATTAAGTTTGAATGCAATCAGGCCTCTCTGTAACGTAACTCGGGATAATTTATTTTTTTTTAAAGAACAAAGTGCTAGAATATGCTAATAAAACCAGAATTGTGAGAACCCCAGTCCACTTGGTTAATAAATGACCATGCAGACACCTGCTCCTTGCGTCTGTGACAAGTTCTTAAATATATATGGGGAGCATAATGAAAAAATCATAAAAATCCACACTTTTTGGTAACCTAGCAGATCACATGAGAAATTTAAAAGGTTTTTGGCCTTTGCATTTGCTCATCTGTAAGAAGTACAACTACTATAATGATGAAACGTGCGGGAGTTAAAGCAGTCGATATTTATCGAGACAAGAAACAGCA
>VYZM01022949.1:572200-590751 GCA_013398915.1 Dromas ardeola | reverse complement strand
CATTATCTACCTCCTGCTACACCGCTAAATGAGTGAAATGTTCCAGCACTAATCAGGTTAAAGATAAAATTTTAAATAGTTTTTGCACTAGTAATGCTGCAAAAATTTTCAAATACTTCAGTTAAGCCCTTGGATACTGGCCAAAATTTTGCCATACTTGTTAGCGGTATTTTTACTGCTTGTTCCAGCACGAAGTTCAGGAGCCTTTCTTGGTAAAAATGGTATCGATAGGTAGTGCCATGTGAAAGTCTCATTCTTCCTGACTCACCAAATGACGCTGTCATGAATACTTATGTTTTCTTGTGATGTAGTCATAAGAAGATGTGGTAACTGAATCTCAACAAAGAAGGAAAGATCGCTCGGTTCCCAGCTCATATCCAAAAGGTGAAGAAGAGTTGTCTGCACACATGATAAGGCAGGAAGCAACGATCTAAATAAAAAACAAGACAACAAAACATGACTGCTCCAACCTAAAGCTGAAATTGCGTATTTGGGGATTAAGGGGGGTGGGCGGAATAAATCACTGTACACCAATTTCCAGGCTTTACTCTGCATTATATTAACTCTGTGGCAGAAACTCAGGGTTACTAACGCATAAACTTACACAATTTAGCAAGAAGCATAAGCCAATGCAATTTGAAATAAAGATGGTGTAGTTTAAGGATTCAGTTGAGACAAAGCTTATGCTGTTGCCTGAGCATTAGCATGAGGGTCTGTCTCTGCAGTACAATGTTTTCTTGACATTTCACAGAATGGTGAGGGTTGGAAGGGACCTCCAGAGATCATCTTGTCCAAAAACCCTACCAAAGCAGGTTCCATTTGCAGGAACTTGTTCTCTTTGAAAACTTTGCCATGTTCAGTTGAAACTAGACAAAGGACTTGGAAGTTACTGGCAGGGAAACGGACGTTATATATAGTAACGGAATTCTCATTTTTTTAGGACACCTGACTATAAATCCCAACAATTCTAACCAGGATGCTACAAAAACATAAGCTTTAACATTAAAGCATGGTTGCAGAATTGTGATAGTTATTGTGTCTTTACTCTTGCCAAAGTACTCCACAATAAATTTGCTATTTCTAATATTTTACTATTAAGCTTCAGAAACACATTGCAAAACTATAACTACAAAATGCCATAATAAGTCAAAGTTTGAACATTGATAAATTTATTGTGCTTTCCTGCATAGTATTAATAAGTAAGTCACTTGGCATTTTTGGTCATAAGATCCTTATTTAGTTCTGTAAATAATGCAAAGTAGAGTCAAACTTAATTAAGACATTAAAGAATAAGTATCAAGTGACAAGGGAATAGGTGAGGGAGAACAGAAAAAAAAAAAATCTCACATAAATAATGCAAGCAACGTGCCATACCTGTCATTAATAGCACTAAATCCCTTCACAGAATTTACCAGGAACAAAACAAGCTGATAGTAGGACTCTCGAATCTCTCTGTGTAGCTCAGCACCACAACCTTCCAAATTTCCAAAGTAGCTAGAAATTAAAGACTCAGTTTAATAGCCTAGAATTCACTTCTACATTTTAGGTAGCATGTTTTGTGCAAATTTTACAAACAGACAATCTTTTAAACACTCCCCACAAGTGGGAAGGATGTTAGTTTGGTTTAAAATGCAGTCTTCCACTTTCAAAGAAAAATTTCAAAGAAAAAGAAAAGAATCCTGTACCAGGAATCAGAAGTTAAGATAGAAAACAGGCAAAGAGAATATTCTCATGGCACAAACAAAAGAACATTCCTTCAAATTAAAAAGGTGCTTTACAAAAATCTAATCAGGATCTTAAAGGAAATCAGTGCACTGCAAGACGAGCTTAAAAGGCTCTTGATGTGAGAAACCAGCAGACAAATTTCAGGCAGCACTGTCCAGACACACGATAGAAATCAGACCTAAATTCATGAACCAGAACAGCATAGTATGAGCTGCTGCTTTGAGATAGCGCTTCCTAGTTGTACATGCATATAATCGATTTGATCTTTTTGCCTATTTTTTATATGTGTATCTGCATCCCCTACAACTGGCAGACAGCACTTCAGACCGCAGCTTGCATGTCCATCGCTTTCGCCTCTGGCACACAAGTGGAATATATCACCCCGCAATAAAATGTGTCTTGTACAGGTATTGCATTCAAAGTTACGAAATTTCATGAACAAGCAAATGCTCGACTCAGAAGATACAACACGCACCGTTCTTGGAAGTTAGTTCTTCTGCCAGATAGGTATTACCTTGATTTACAAAGTAAGTTCACAAAAATTATAAAGATGCAACGCTACGTAAGTAATTACAAGTTAAATGGGCTAGATCACTGCAGCCTTACTGTATGAGAAATAAACCGATCTAGAATTAGACAGGAACTTAAACTAAAGCAGTAACTGGAGACTCTACAATCTTTTTGAGTTTGTTTTGATCTGGTTGGAACTGTAAAGATGTTTCTAGTTATCCACACTGTGATTCAACCACATGATACTCACTGGCACGAATAGCTGTACAACTAAGTCCCACTTGAAAATAATTATTAAATATTTTTTTTAAATGAAGCATGCAAGATATGCACAGTAGCCTAAAAACTAATCCTCAGGTCATATTTTTATTATCCACATGGATAATGGAAACTTTCTACTGTTTTCAATATACATGACTGGGAGAACACAAAGACTAAGACATATTAAATCACACGGCTGAGACTTGTCTAAATGATTACTTACTTTGTAAAATCTTTCTGACAGGCTAGAAGTTCTAAGAGAAAAAGTACACACGGCGGATGAAAACAGTGTGGCTGCCCAAGCGAGTCTAGGCACCGGCGGATTGTCTTCAGCACTTCCATAATACTCTGCCCTTGGGATTTTCTCAAAGCAAGAACCTTTAAAACACTAAGAGAAGCAAAAAACATCTATGAGGACTTCAAAACATTGTGCTTAAAGTAACCCAAATAAATCACAAAAAAAAAAAAAAATCACAATGCAAGAAGTACTTGACTAGTTAAACAAGAGTTTGAGACCTAAGTTTTCAATTGTGTTTCAGCAGTGGTACACTGCAGTTGGAGCGAGTGGTAAAGTTTCAACCAGAATCCAGGACTTCCCGCACCAGTCCAAGTTTTAGAGCATAAAATAGACAAACTGAGAACTGGAAATCTCCCTTTTGATTTACATTCTCAGAATATCAGGTGATTTAATGAGACACGCAACTATTCTGTATTTGGTATCAAGGATTTCTAGTACTGCTATACCACATCTTCGCTGTTTGTACGTAAGAAGCAAAACTTCATTGCAAACAGATCTCAGGAAGCAAGATAAGAAACAGCCAAGTAATCGTTTTGCACGTTCTGAATTTCTACATGATAGAACTGAATCAAAGGGAATGATACCCTCTAGAAGCCCCTACGTGGTTGTGAATAACTCAAGTTTGATACATAAATCTGACAACTATTTACGTACCACATGATTTTCAACGCTATCTTGCAGCCAAAAGATATTTGATTCCACCTGAAGAGGTCTGAAGACAAGTTTCTGTATTTTATAATTGGCAACATTTTCAATTTGCTTACCTTTCATGTGAAAGTGATTGATCCTTAATAAAGTCTAATGTGTTTTTCAGCATAGGATATTTCTCCTTCACAGTAGGCACAGCTCTCGGCTCTTCCATTGATCTGAAAGACAGCAGCCTTAGTCTTCCACGGCTGAACTGAGACTTCCGCGTAGGAGTGGAAGGAGGTGATGATGTATCTTCTTGCTGTGAAACTGTATTCTCAGCAGGCTTGCTATGAAATGCAGACACTTCTTCTGTTGAGAGGGGGTCTGGAACTTGTTTAATCTTCGTATCAGATTGTGTCATTTGGCCCCCCTCTTTTGAAACAGGATGAGTTCCTCCACTGGAAGACAATGAGTGTGCTGCCTGGAAGTCTGTCTCCACAACAGAACCTTTTCTTTGGCATTTATCACTGACATACTGTTGGATATCATCAGTATCTTGGGCTTCCAAACTATCTGAAGCAGAATCTTTCGTCTTTGCTCTTACGGGCAAAAAATTCAGTAACAAAAGGCTCTTCTGCATACAAAGTTTTGCTGCAGCATAAAAATTGGAAGAGTTAAAATCAGGACAACAGAACACTAAACTTGCTATCTTCTGCTTAGGAAGAAAGTGATTTGTCTTGTTTCTTCTGAGTCAAGACAGCTAGAAAACACTGTTTTTCTTACTATGTTGATCATGATGCTATCAGTTTCTTAGTTCTAGATTTCCAAATGCTAAACGCGAGTAATCGCACTGAACCACATGAAGCACACAGTAGTCAATGAGAACACATTCTAATAACAATCATTCTTCTATTCTGACATTAGTTAGTTGTGATAACAAGTATCTACAAAAATAGATGAACCTAAGTTCAGAACCAGGAGACCCAAGTGAGAGGTCACTCCCTGGAGAATTTTCTCACGTGCTATTTTCTGCAAAGAACAGCAGAACGGGATCCCAAACAGTTCATGTAATGTATACTAGTTTAACTTATAAAGTATTAAAAAGTAACCCCAGTTGCTAACTCACCTTTTACAGCAAAAACAATGACTACGATTTACAAGGCAATGCTTTACTTAACTACCTGGAATGCTTATACATTCGGAAAGGCAACACTTACCAAGAGTTTCTGGGTTCACCTCGCTTGCTTCTGTGTTCTGCTTCTCCTCAGTATCATTTCCCCTACCCATCAGGGACTTCTGCTTCATTTCCAACTGCAGACAGGATGTTAAAATAGTTAAAATATGTATATCCCCCTGTATATCTATACAGCAAGGCAGTATGAAGACTGCATCGCCTTAAAGGAATTTAATCTCAGGAACAGATGACAGTATTTCCTATTCCCCACTGCAGAACAAAACAGGCAGTAGTCTAAAAGGGCAATACCTAAACTATCAGAGTAGATAACACAGCCTCATATAGAGATGCTCAAGGTTTGTAGGCTGACACCCTTCCCTGTCTTGTGACTGACGTGTACCAGCCTTCCAAGAAAAAAAAGGCTTCCCTTTTACCCCCACCGCTCAGGAAATGATATACATCTAGTCATGAGATAAGATTCTCCAAAAGCATCACGTCATCTAACTAGTGAGTGCTGCCAGATGCAAACGTGACCTGTCGTGCAATAGGTACACTGCATTTACTCATCGTAACATCCATCTGTACTCATTGCATCTCCAGTGTATCAAGCTGCCCGGAATTCTTGCAGGCATGAAAGAGGAGGGAGGAGCTTAAAAAATACAAACAGTTAATTTGGCTGGCCCACCTCTGAAGGGCTCACAAGAGTAGCAGAAAAGCGGGCCATAGACTGAATTAGCTCTTCTCAAAGGCCACACAGTTGTTAACATTCAGAATCTCCTGCAGACTAGAGAAACCTAAATGAGTTTTGGCTCTCTGCAGCTGCGGGTGATGACGCAGAAACCTCTCACCAGCTTGTGAGCTGCTAACACCAGCGCGTGACATAAGGTATACCTTTCAAGGAAAATTACACGCAAAAAACATACTCTGAACTGAAGCCAGTTACTTGCTTGTCAGAGAAGCAATTATTTCCTTTTCTGTTAGCACTGCATTACTGTAAGAATGATGTTTAAGACTGATTTCTTTCTACGCTATACCTCAAAAGAACTCCAACTGCTGTGTACGAATCTTCCTGATTAACAACACTCATTCTTGCTGAAATGTAACACAAATTTACCGGAGTCTAATTCAGTCCTAAATACTCGTGATGATACAGCAGGGGCTGAGTGAAGGAGGGGAGTGCAAGAATGCGTTGAAATGTTTAAGTTCAGAGTTTAGAAGTGAATATATGTTCTTCCCAAGTGGAAACAGTTGACCTAGAATCACTTGGAGGAAAACATGGTTCCACCCAACTCCTTAACATTGTAAAATATTAAGGTAAATGACATTAATAGACATCCTCCTGAGTGATCTTACCATCCATATTCTAATGGAATCGGCCAGGGAATACACTTGTGCAAACTCCTCACTCAAAGGCACCTTGCCTCCACTGTTGACTGGAAAGGAGAGAAAGAAGAGTCCCATTTATTTGCAGCTCCATTTTTTACACAACTTGACTACTTAACTAAAATTATGCTACAGTCTTCCCTTCATCTCTTAGTCAATGCTTGGAATTATGCCTGTAAGAAAAATAGGGAATAAAACCTGCCAACTTTCATATGCCTTAAATACATAAACTGCACCTTGACAGGGTTATTTGCAAAGTTAAATTATGAATATCTTTCTCGTCTCCTCCTAAAATTGATGCCTGCAGCTCATGGAAAATAAAAATCTCTGCTTATACATGCAAATATCACTAACGCAAACTGATAGCAGAATAATCAAGAAATACTTAGTATTAACTTAAAGCTCTAGAGATGTATTTAGTTATCAATTTTTTTCCCCTCTTTTGTTTTATGCTATGCATTTCTGGAATGGACTTTCAAGATCAATTTACAGAAACTGAAGATGTGACAAAACAGTTTCCATCAAAACTGGCCTGACAATGACTATGGAGAAAAAAATACTCCTGTTCAGAGTTTTCCTTCTTCCATTCCCCAATTTTTTTTTATTTTTAATTTTTTCCTTCTTCTTTTCAGCACCACTTGTACATACTGCACATGGCATCATGGGTCTTGAAATTAGTCTGCCCCAGCCAGACCCACAGATGAAGCTATTAACATAATCCTAGGATGGATATCTTATCCACTCATTAATATTTTCCTGAGCTACCACTGTTTTCAATCTTACTCAGAAAATTAGATCAACTGTCAGACATGGAAAAAACGACTAAAGGCAATAACCACTTTAGACCTCAAGTCAGTCTTTCTGTCAATCGTGTTTACCCATAAATTTATAGCTCAAAATGTAAAATGTTTTGTGACGGAAAGTGAAAGCCTAAAACGAAACCCTTCAAAAGCAAGTTATCCACCCTGTTATCCAATATTACAAACATATCAATAAGCTCAAAAGAAGGATGGTCCAAGTTAAAAAGTTGTTCATTTTATATAGAAAATATATAGATTGTAATAGAATGGACATCATACAAGTTAAAAGCAAAACATTACCTTTTATTTAAAAAAATAAAAATAATTTAAAAAAAAAAAAAAAGTATTTTGAGGATGCCAAGCTTAGTTTGCATGGTGTAACATTTTGGGAGGTAATTCACACCTCCTCCACTCCCAGCATTTAAAACTATATTCAAGTTGGTGCTGACTTTTTAGAAAAGATACGATGAGACTGGAAAATGATCTAAGAACCAGTAATCACTGGGAGCCACATTGTTCTGAATTAAAACCCCAAAGGACATCACTGCTCTCTTTGGGTATATCCTTATAAGGCTTAGTCAGTAGCTTATGATGCTTATTAATATTTGGAGAGAGCTCTGAAGATAAAAAGCATATATTAATAAAAAATAAACACTCTAGAGATAAGGCTTATCTAGTCTACCTAAATGATGACCTCTTTATACAGAACATCTTTTTAAAAATTGTCACACTGAACTGATTTTTCAAAGTCTATAAACTGAACTATAAGATAGCCTTTTACAAACTTTAAGTCTTCATTATTAAGATAGTCTAATATTAGAGTTACCATATTTTTGAAGCTTCTCATATAACTCTGGAGTGAGATACACCAAAGCAGCAAATGTTGAGTTCACAGCTTGATCAACAGTAGAACCAGCAACTATATCTGTCTTTGGGGTCTGTTTTTTACATGCCTGTATAAGTCCTTTGAAAAGTTCAGATTTTTGCCCACTGAAGTCCTGGGCAGGATCTGATTTTGCAAAGTCGATAAGAAAGTTACGGCAGTCATCTTGATGAGAGCTCCTAGCCTGGAGAGAATGTTAGAAAACATTTACTTTAACATTATCTGACAAGTTGTTGCAGCTCAATTTTAATTTGACAAATTTAATTTGACAATTAAGTCAAGTTGCAGAATCTCTACTGCAGCTGAGCAACCTGATCTAATGAAAGATGTCCCTGCCCAAGGCAGGGGGCTGAATTAGATGATCTTTGAAGGTCCCCCCAACCATTCTATGATTCTGTGAAAATGGAAACTAATAAAGAGCACAGGCCAAAGTTTCTTTCCCCCTTGATGTTTGAATTAAGCACAAGTGATGACAACTTTAGCACAACAGCATACGCTTAGGGACGTATCAACTAATTAAGCCTGAATGAAACTGTGTGATACCTAAGGATTTCACACCAATGAAACAAAAGCAGCGGGTACAAGTACCTCTTTTTTATCTTGGTGCGTTCTGCTGCTTTGACTGGCTCTCGGCAGCGCCTCAGGACACATCTGATGCCTGAAGACAGGTTTCCACAGAGGAGAATTAAGAACTGATGTTACTTTCAAAGGGGGCAAGTCTGCTTCACTACCTAGTTCTGCAAGAAATTCAGAACAGATATGTCAGTTACTAAATATCTTTGTTCATTTTTACAGATTAATGAAAATAATACACGTTAAACATCCATTAAGGGAAAAAATGTAATGCAAATAGACTGAACAAGTAATTTAACAACATTCTCTAACTTCTGTTTCTCTAATATAGTGCCAAAAACTGATGTACCCTTTCTTTAATGATAGCATCAATAGCTTATCTTATAGTGATTATATGTTACATTATGGAAGGACTTTAAATTAAATATTTTCGCTGTATTTATGACCATAAAAATTCCCCGATTTGCAAGAGAGTTTAAAAGCTTTTTCTCCTCCTGAAGACATAATTTGCTATATGTAGGCATGCTCGTATTAAGAAAGGAAGAAAATATTCCGTGATAAGAACACTTCAATCAGTTCCCTAAATTCACATATAAGTACTTGCCTAATTTTCCAAGGTAAGTACTGACCACCTGACTGCAGCAAGAACTCTTTAACCTTGTTTAATTTCTGCAAAACGGTGAATGAATTCAGATTTAGGAAGATAGAAATGTTCTGATTTTGAAATTAAAGAATAAACAACTCTTTCTTCTTTTTTTTTTTTTCCCCCTTATCGCTCCCATCTCATAGTTCATATTTTACTTATCTTCAGTGGCCCAAATGCTAAATGTACTTCACTTCTGGAATTAGCCAAACTTAATTTGTAAATTCAAATTTAAACCAATTCCAAATGCCCACATGAAACTTTTTACGTCATTTGTGTTCAGAAGACTGGGCAAACTCTGATATTAATTCCTAAATGTAATTCACTTTAGTATGATTACTTCCAGATGTCCGTGTCTTCCTAACGTCGGCTTCTGAACACTAGAGGCACCACAGTATCCCTGTGACACACTCAGAGCAGTCCCACAGAACAGCGGCCAGCCTGGCCACAAAGAGCGGGGACAGCTCAGCGACCAAATTTGGTGAAGCAGCAATACAGCAAGTCTTCCGTCTTCCATCAAGAGAGAAATACAAAAGGAACTTTATTTTCACAGGGGATGCGAAACATAAGGTCCTCATATCTCCTCTTTATACGGCAACACAACTTCTGGAGCTATTAAATGCACTCACCTCGTAGAGATTTCAGGGCCATACTTCGGGAAGCCAAGCGCCCCATCAACCGGGATACAAGAAGCTGTAAATCCAAGCCCCAAGAAACGGCAACATCTGGGAGGCCGTAAGCAGTGACGGAAAACTTGTAGCCCCACTCATTATTACTGCTGTCAGAGTGAAAGAGAAACTGCAGCCGTGGGCCAGCCTTAAAGGTCACTTTCTACAGAGCAACAAAACAGTCATTTTGCCAAATGTACATGACAGGAAAACGTTTCAGGGTAATGAATTTCCTTCAGCAACTGTGGTTTTTCAGTATTATGTTCTGGCCATAAAGATCTAATTTCCCCCACCATCTGAATGAGAAACCCGCAATACTAAGCAGTTAAAATTTCTATTTAATAGCTTAACGAGAAATTTTATAGATGATTGAGCTTTAGAAGTCGGAGCCATAGAACACTAGAGAAGCATCCCATTTGAGTAGGTGTCATTAAAGAAAGAGCGTAGCTGCAGGAAGCACTACGCTTGTCTCATGATGTAAAGAACTGTGAGGGCAGAGTGTCAACGAGTAAGTTTTACCCATGCAGTTACTGGCAGTTAGACATGATAATTATTTTTCATTTTGACTGACTGCTCCTTTGATCCCAGCAACAAAGAGGGATTTTTACTCATTCATTCCTTTTATCTGCATCATTGCAGAATTTCTTCCCCACCTCCTGCCGCCCACCTTTCAGAGGGAATAAACACATACACACAAGCATGAAAGTACACATCCTTTTAGACGACAGGTTTTCCACAGGAATCATAAGAATTTCCCAAGATTGGATATATCACTTGGTTCAGAATTTTAAAGACGCTCACCTTAGGCCACTTCTCAGTGCCAACCTTTGTATCGTAACGAGTTTTTGCACCTCTGGCATCAGTAAACTCCAGGTAATCATACCTGTGGAAATTGCAATTCATTACTTCCATATTTACTTTTTAAGTTTTGGGGGAAAATGTTTGCTTTTGGATTTTCACAAGTGCTGCATCTCAGAGTACCCTATCACATCTTTCTGAACCACACCTGCAGTGCTTCACGTGACCGCTACGGAATTTATTCCATGTTTCAATGCAACAGTCCTAGCAAACCCAGACCAGCTTTCCTGCAGAACTTTCCCAGCCCTTCAGAATTGGTAATGGGTGCCAATTTTAACATCTGGCATGTCTTAACTAAGCAGTAGCCTGATACGTTTCCAAGAGAAACCACACCAATAGTTTTGCCTAAAGAGGGCAAAATAAATACCACAAGCACAAAGTGTGGTGGTCACAGCAATATTACAAAACAGATCAAGGCCAAAGGATGCAAAATTCATACAACCAGCACGTCTGTACGTGCCAGGAGAAGCGGCTTTCAGCACGAGAAGTCATTCAAAATAGCACGTTGTATATTACTCAGGACAATGAAGAAACTAAAATGGCATGCTTAGAGTGCAAGAAGTATCCTTGCACATGCCCTCCGCAAATAGGTTTTGGAATCCAACACAGCACAAGACTAAATTACCTCCTTTCAGTTTCACATTTTTCATCAAATTCCACCTCAAAGTAAGTTGCCCCATGACATAGGAAGACTGAGACCTCATGGCAATTATTTTCATAGTTATGAGGAGATTCCATTGTCCATGTTCGCAATACTACAGGCTGTTCTTGCTGCCAGCTTTCCATTTCCATCTGTAGAATGAAAATGCATTCTTGAGAAAGTAAAGCATTAAAAAAAAAAAATTACCACACTAGATTTTTGTGTCTATACTTCAAGTTGCCAGATGTATACACAAGGTGGAATTAAAAAGGCTAGAGCATTGATTTACACCTAAATTAGTTATAAGTACGCCCTTGATAACCACGTTAAAGAAGCATTTCTGAAGCAAAATTCGTCTAGTCTACTCGGGGAGGAGAAAGTCTCACCCCAGAAGAGCCTACAAGTCTCCAATGATAACAAAAGAGAGTCTGGATGACTAATGCAGATTTAAACATCTACGCTACAGACATACAGACTATTTGCATTACCATAAGCAACAAAGCTAAAAATGTTAAGCATATGCTATTTTTAATTTTCCTCTTTCATTCTCAGAATCCCTCCTCTTTCTGCCTTCTAGGCTTCTCATTCCAGTTGCACTTTCTGGTCATTTTGCTCATCTTCCGTACCAGTCCAGACGTATTTTCTAGTTCTTCACTCAGTATTTCATTGCACATGCCGTGCTTGTAGCAGCTTTTCAGCTCCTTTCAAACTCTTACCAATAGAATCACCTGAGATGTCTTTCCTGCAACTTTACTTCTGTTTCACCGTACTTAATAGTGCCTGTATCTTTAGTTACCTTATGAGGCTCACTACAAAGGCTTTTCAGTGGTTCTATCAAAGTGCTGAATCCCTGTAGCAGAGTACAGTATGGAATGTCTAAAGTGCAAAAATCCAACAAGAAGATGACCTAGAAGAAAACACAGGTCTCATGAAAATGCACGTAACCATAGCCATGCTACCCGGGAATAGTACAAAATCCCAATGGTCACTTACCAGCTGACGAGTGGCCATAGCAAAGACAGAGTTACTTATTTTTTCTACTATTGTTTTGCCACTATATTGAGATAAAAGTGACTGCAAAATCGTTCTGATATTTGACAGGAACTGGCCCACATCTAAAGAGAAAAAAAACCCTTAATAGCCACCTTAAGGATTTGCTACCACAACCTGCTTTATCAAACACTTAAGTGCATGGTGATGTGCACAAGAAGACAGACAGCAGGAAAGGCATCTGCTGCCCCAAGGCAGTGACACTCAAGAGCCAAAACAGTTCAGAGAAGTTTTCTGTGACATTTCTATTGTGGAAACAAGTTATGCTTATCAACGATATTAAAAAAAAATAAAATAAAAAAAGAGGAGCGATGAGTAATTTAATCAAACACTCCAAGACTGTTGAAACAATCTCAGTGTATCAAGTAGCTTCCTCGCTGTGTAAACTCATGTGCAGCTTAAGTAACAAATAAGGCTAATAATTTTTAGCTATAGCCCTACTCCATTTTAAAATGTAAGTCAGGAACATAACAAACTTATTTATACACAAATAACATAAATATGAAGTAATTTTACAGAAAATTACATCTCCATGAAGTACTTGGCCCAATTAACTACCCAATACTGAGCTGCTGTATTACAAAAAAAGAAAAAAAAAAAAAGAGGCAGCTGTAGCAAAACACCCCTTAGAAGTGTTCAGCTTCTTAAGTTCTTTTCTTCTTGCTCTTACGAACAACTAGGAAAATACATACCACCACACAGAAGCTTAACAAAATAAGGGAAATTTAAAGAAAGCAAAATGTTCAAATGAAAGTCTGTAACCGTATTTCTTTTTCTTTTCCCCCCCAGTACTTGACACCCAAAACTTACTGAAATGTTTTCTGAAGATTCTCCCGACATAAAATTATCAGTATGGCTAAAATTGCTAGTTGCTCAATATACCTACAGATGTCCTAAAGAGACTGGAAATGCTATGATAGTTATGGGATTGCCTCAGGCAACGACCGGTGAACCCTTATCACGCTGCTATTTGAGAAACCACATTTTAAAGCCCTGTATTACACCACATTTAATTCTGTATTCAATCCCAGCACTTACAGTTTTTAAGTATTCCTACAGCAAGATCCTTGGCTGAATTATCGCTACCCTTAAGTTGCAGGTAGCACCATGAAAGGAGGCTACCTTGAACAGACCAGAATAAGGAAGACAAGACTGTGCCACTCTCTTGCTGTGCAACATCCAGCATCATCATTTCACACTGAAAAATAAAGAACGTAAGAAAAGGATATCCTCTTCTGCCGCAGAACGTCATACTGCATGTACTAAGTAAACTGTGATGGACATTATCATCCCAATCACCCCACAAGAAAGATTAAATGCAACTGACAAACAGCATATAACACCATGAAGCAACAAATGTATTTTGTTTTGATAAATCGCAATTTTAAGTAGGAATAGCTACGTATGAGTCACTCGATGTTCTCAGCACATTTTTTTTCTGCATATGTAAATGACCCTCCTCCATTTACACCTCCCTTAGTGGCATGACCAATTCTAACCTCTCAATATGGGATGATTACTTCTGTTTCCTAGTGTTGATAGGCTGACATAAAGTCTTTCCAATGCTAAGGAAAAAATCCTCATCTTATATATCATTTACTCTAGTATTATGAAATGTTAGTGCTTAAAGGAAAATATTTCAATCGGTTGGAAACCCTAATCCTACAGACTTGAATAATCATGAATAGTTTTATCCAGAAGAACAGGAAAGCTAGTTCTTCAGCATACATCTCAGGCACGCAGCTTGTGTTTGAATGCATACAAAAATCACAGCAAGGAAGTAGGAAGAGAAACAGTGCAAAGACAGTTACCTCTCTTGCTGCCACTAGCAGAAGGGTATCCATGACTGACAGCACTTCACTTATGTCAAAATTCGCAGAAACTCCTTTCTCTGGTAATAATAAGAGTCCACCCGGATCTTGATCACTACAAAACAAAGATCTTCTTACTAACCAACAACAAGTAGCACAGTTCCAAAATACAAATTTAGTTATCCTTGTGACAAATCTGTAGGGATCCTACTGTAGTTTTTTCACTATGAAAATCAAAAGTGTTTGGGTTCTGATGACTCTAGACTGATTAAATCAATACCAACCATCACCATGGACAAATGATCGCTTAAAAACTGGAAGACAGCCTAGAAGTCGTCCAAGAGCAATATACTGTGATTCCAGTACCAACCTTGGACAAAGTTTTATACAGCTATTCGGTTAATAAACATATTAAGTAGTAGTACTCTCCTTTCTAATGCAAGGTCAGTTGAGTATTTTGGAGAATTATTTTCCAGGGGAATAACATTTCTAAAACGGATTAAAGATGAACTTACTAACACATGTGGGGTATTAGACAACGATTGTGAATTTCAGGACCCCTTACCTGAAGTGGGTACACAAGGATCTGAAGGCAAGATGCACAGATTGCTTATGTTCTTGCTCTGTGATGTTTTTCTAGAAAAGGAAAAAGATTTATTTTTTATGATATGTTCTGTTTCCTTCCTCTGTGAGAAAGAATTTTAATTTCTGCATTCTACTATTCATTTTTGGTAAGAAAGGCAGGGTTAGCTCCTCGTTCTTTGGATAAGCTGCAGAGAGAGAGAGAAGGGGGAGGGTAAAAAGAGGCAAAGAAAAAAAAAAAAGGTTTTTACTTTAATGGGGCAAGGTATATGTTATTTGACAACAAGAACTCAGATTTGTCCTCTTTTCTGCATAAAGAAAGCAGGTACTAAATCAATTTCTCATGTAATGGTTTACCATCATGGTGAAGAGCTGGTGTCTCCTGGTCTGTCTATCTGGGAAAAAGACCGCAGCTCCGCTGAGTAAGGTGTTCTTAACCTCCTCTTTTAGCATTTTCATGGGCGTGAAGTTACTGTCCCCCATATCCACTACTGCTCATACAAAAAGGAAACAAAATTACAAGTCCAAATTAAGCTCCATCTAACACGTTACAGGCATAACTGAATTAAACATGTTAATTTACACAACTTCAAGCCCTTGCAATCCCATTATACGCACAGAAAAGGAGGGGAAACTTTTTGACTTCTGGCAAGAAAGATTTTTCTCAGGATATATTTATTCATTGCGTAAATTAATTCCAGGAACATTAAGACTTGACAACTATCAAAGCTAATAAAGTTTTCAAGATGTGACAGATTCTATATAAACTGGTTTCTCCTTAGCTTGCTTTTCAGGAGACTGAATAAAGAGGGTACCATCCTACTTCCAATGAAATCTAAGGTGTAATTCCCATTCTCTTCACAGGCTCTAGAATCTTCCCTGTGTTTCTGTAAACCTTACAGGCTCCTCGTAAGATCATTTATATGAAGTATCAGAAATAAATGAACCCCAGAAACATTATAATTAAAAGATCACATCCCCTGCTCGTTCAATGCTTGAATGTCATGTTTGAAAGAAGTTTTGTGTTGCAGCTGTTGCCAGACTACATGTTGTCAGAAAGTCTATAAAATCATTTCATAGGGTCAAGGAAAATTTCACTGCGATAGACTAATTAGCACACACCGACCTGAAGAGAAAACAAAGGAACAGTAGCTGACTTGGCCTCTAGGAATTAATATCTTTTCCCAAATTGTAACTATTGTAACACACTTGTAAGCCAGAACAGACAAAACAGTTAATATAATCAATATAAGTTACCTTCACACAGATGTCTATAAAGCTCTTCTGCAGCTTCTGTGTGAACAGATGTTTTGCTCTGAGAAGTTTCTTGAGGTTTGGCAGTTTTATTGTCTTCAGTAAGTGCAGAGAAGCAGCTCTGGAGAAGCTGCAGCAGCAGTGTTTGAGCAGAGATGCATTCTTCCCTTGGGCTGTAAGAATGCATAAAACAAACAGAATTAAAAACTAGAAAATAAGTTCTTTTGCATCAAATAGATAATGCTATGAAAGTCACTATCTCAGATGGGTGAAAAACACTGAATAGAAAGCACATAGCCAAAAAAGTACAGCTACCAGCTAAATTAATCTACATCTCAAGTTTCCACATAACATTATAGGTTAAAACACATATGGCAGCAGTAGGAAAAACGTTATTTATGTAAATAGTGTAGTTTAGGAAGAAGAAACTGCTGCAACTACTGCAACAAGCATACTTTATTTATACATACACACACAGATTAGTGCTTCACCACACAGTAAAGAAGTGACTTACTTTTGGTGAAGTTTATTGTAAAAGTTCCAGAACAACTGCAAATCAAGGCCTGTGAAATCTAAAAATGACTTGTATTTTAATCCACTCTCCTTCTGTTGAACCTTTAAAAAGGCAAAGAAAACGCAGGATTGGAAAATTAACTCTATACAGAACACATTTATAACAAGTAAATCCCTCAGCACTGGGCTTAAAGCAGCCTAGTTCCCTACAAATTTGCAGCTAACACGAATTCCAGCATAAGTTCTTTCATGGATCTTCCACTGTCTAAATGTGATAGTTCATGCTTAAACCTTCCCCATCACAGAGCTACTAATAAGGACTCTCCTCTTTCCAGATGTCTAGTCCCCCATCCCCGTCCTCCACCACCAGAAGACTTTGCAACCTCTACCTCTTCACCTAATTTGATTCAAAGTAAGTAACGGCCAAAATAAGACTGCCCACAGTTCAGAATTGAAGCTGAAAAGGCAGAGATGCATGCACTGTATGAATAAAACACAATTTTGACATGTATCCTCAGAAACAGGGTACATCATGCTGACATATATCAGCACATACTAGCCGTGTCTCTAAATCATATACATCTCACCCTAGATATTTACAGAATTATTTCAGATAAAGTGAGGACGTTTTAATCTCTGCAGCTTTTCTAGCTATCTCTCTAAGGGCTTTCCCCCATGCTTGCTTCAGAAACAGCTACGTTATCTAACAGACAGTAGAGCATCCTTCGGTTGCCTCTGCTTCACCCACCATTGTAACCTGATGCTGAAAAATGGTTCTTCACTCTCTTCTGGACCCAAAGTGTGCATATTCCCAGTCAACTTCAGTAAACATACACAGAATGCTATTTTCCAGAAACCATTTTTTTTTCCTCCACAGCATGGTTTTAAGTCACTAGTACCTTATCCGTTCACAATTACTGTTAGCGTAGCCTTATTGCTTTTAGCATGGTAAATACATGCTTAAAAAGAACTAAGTAAAAATACCAGGTCCTGTGCCAGCTGCTGGATGAAATGAAGTGTCTTCAGGAGAAGAGTTGTGCCACAAACGGTATCATCATCACTCTTCCTGCACTGTAAGCAGTTCATACTCCTGTTGGGCTCCTCTCGCATTGGCCGAAGATAGCCAAGAACATTCAGGCCTTGAACTCCGAGCCGTTCTGCTGTGTCTTGTCTTGTGCACAAGAACTTTATCATCAAGTACTGGAAGAATAAAAGCACGAGATTTGTTTTAAAAGTTAGTACAAATTTGGCTTTCAAAAGACATGAACACGCATATGTGAGGAGACTGGGGTGGGGGGGCGACGAGAAGACTTATTCCCTGTCAATCGCCCCCAGAAGTTTAAAATACTGATCCCAAGATTCAGGCTAAGCTTGAAATCTCCCCATGTCCAAAAAGTCACAGTGACGGTTCTGTGACTTCTACAAGCATCTGCAAAGGTAGTTAATTCATTATCAGTTCCATTCATTCTGCATGCTCTGTTCCTTGTCTCAATAGCTACAGCATTTTTGCAGGTTAAAAAATTATTAGCTGCATTTAAAAGCAAGCAGAGGATCAATATGTAATATTTAAAACATAACTTTTATGTAATCTGTCCACAGTGAGGTACAGAATGCAAAGCTGAAGGGAACAGCAAGTTCTGCCATCCAAACGTACTTAGTAACTACGCACTCACAAGTCTCGGGGACTAAGGGTTACACACAGCGGAACGTCTTAGCAAGCAGTGACCCGTTTAGAAAAATTCTCAGTTGACTTATAACTGTGCACCACTTCTGCTAATTTCCACAGGACAAAAAAGGACTAGGGAACTACACAACAGATCCCTCCAGAAACAAGATAAACGCAGGGCCTGAAAAGCAAATTTCCCTACTTAGGCACTACAAGTCAAAACCCATATTCTCCCACTCTTGAAACAGAAAAGTCCCACGTTCTTCAACGAAATCATCCTAACTGGTGGAACTACTTAGTCATCTTTTTTCCCTTAAAACAAGAGTTGAAGAACCTGGCTCTGAAAGAATAAATGCTGTAACTATGCAGTAGTTAATTCATCTATATATTAGAACAAAGCAACAATCATTCATCCCTTTTAGAAGTATTTCCTCATGATAAAACCACTAGTCTGTGCACTACCACATAATTTTGCATTAAATTTGATCCTGAAGGACCATTTACCTACAGCTATATAAGTGTACATACAGAGAAAAAGAATAGAACTCAGAGGACAAAAGTTGCATCATTCATTTAACTAGAAGCCCATTGATTTTTACCTCTACTCAGAAGAGTTCTTCCACAAAAAA
>VYZM01022949.1:557369-568758 GCA_013398915.1 Dromas ardeola | reverse complement strand
AAAAAAAAAAAAGGAAGAAACTGGAGTACAAGAGATACGGTAATCTATCATAGCTAAAGCTTTAGATATGGACAGAAGGACAACGAAAATCATGACAAAATGTTCTCTCAACTGTTTGCACACTTTGGAATTCACAATATATGAAATACCACTTTTGTCTTGCAAACAGCAGAAGCTACTCTGGGAAAAATGAAACAATTTTCAAACCCTTTGAAAGTAAATACTAATACTATAATTATAAAATAATTAACATTCTCTTTGGCACAAGCCAAGGAATCCTGGCAAAACCTACGAAAAGGCAAACAAAGGGAAAAATTCTTCATGAGAGACTAATGATAATCTCAGAAGTTAACACTTGAGAAAATACAGACTTATCAAACAAGCACAGTCCATACAGCAAAATCTTATGCCTTGTGCCAGACCACGCATAGCTCTACACTTATGACATACTCAGACTGATTTATAAAAGTGAAAATAAATAAAAAACTGTAAACAGATGCTAATGACATTACATTTAAAACCCATGTTAAAATTTGCGCACATGCATGTCTGCAAGAGAGACCACTTACTGAGGCTAAACACACAAAAAAGTTAGGTGTGTTATGGGAAGAATAAGAATACTTGATGTCATTTGCCTTTTATACAATACAAACACCATCACCATCTTGATACAGGGGCCACTGCCTACAAAGTCCATGTTTTCTCCCTCAAGATGATGCCACCTGGTTTGATTCTTAGATCAGAGAGCGCTGATCTAATCACCAACTTCTAGGGCAGTTCAGCTTTACAGGCTGCATCTTCTTGGCAAGAGCTGTTAATTTGGAAGTCTTCTATAATTTTGAACCCCAGCAGTACGAGTAAAACAACTCAAAGCTGCATATTGTCTTAAGTATGTACAGTAAAGGATCCAACAATTACTCATTTACCGTATTTATAGAGCAGGTTCTGTCTGACTGTTGCCATGGAAGCAATAAGGGATGAAGCCTTGTATGGAGTGTCCAGATGATCGGTGATTGTACAAAGGGAACTTATCACTTTAGCGACACTCCCCCGGGCTAAGGCAAAGGCCAAGAGTGTAAGTTCAACCTCCGGAGTAGTACAACAACTGGGGAGGGAAAAAATACAACAGTATGAAAACTCAGGACTTCGGTTTTAAATAATGACAAATAATGCACACACGGAAAAATCTAATGTGCCTGTTTCTTAATGTCTTTGAATTTTTCAAGATACTGTAAGAAGAGCAGGTGAGTAAAAATGAGATACGTTTCCTATACAAATTCTTCTAAACCACTACAAATTCTTCTTTTCCACTATATCAAAATACATCAACACAACCTCACCTTGTTATTCTTATAAGGAAGCTATCAACTTCTTCCAAAACATTTGGAGATAAGAAGCTTGAAAAATCTGTAGAGCCCGGCGTTAGGGATAGAGGTGGCATGTGTTGCAGTGCTTTCCTAGTAAAAAGGACAGAATGTAACAACAGAAACCCTGACAGAATCAGAGAAAAAAGCCTTCTAAAATTAATTAGACATTTGAATCTTCATGGTTTATACGAGTAGGTCTCTACAAATAGATTCTGAATGCAGAAAATCTATTTACCCAGCGAATCTATTTGAAAGGTAAAAACAGTATTGCGTTCTAGGTGAGGGAAGTTCAACGACTGCTACGTAATCTTGAATCTCAGCCTCATTATCTCAGATATAATGAGACAAATAAATCAAGGGGTTTTGAATTAAACTGTGACAGCATTAGAAACAGCTTAGTACTGCTAAGTACTGCTTCATTTAAACAGTTCTGGAATTGAGTAAAAGCCTGTTAATAAAGGGAAAATTGCTATTAAATTCTTTCAGAACAATTACAGAAACCAAGAGAGAAACCCGTTAGTTCAGATGAGAATTCGTCTTTGATTTCCCAGGATACTGTAATAAGCCCAGAAAATAAGAATTCTTAAGCAGTTTCAAAGTCATTCTAAGCACTACTAAAGTTTGCGTTTTAGCTTTATAATTCTAACCACTGAATTTGTAATTCCTGAATGCATATTTTCCGTCAAGGCTTCATAACTTTTTTGGGGTTTGGTAGCAAGACTGAAAGCTCTCAATTTTAGTAAAGCTCAGAACTATGAACCTGCCTCTGAAGTAAGCATGTATAAAGTTACTTAAACTTTAAAGTGGTTTCATAGATGACACAAATTAAGGATAGGCTCAAAGGACTTTAGCCTACAGTAGTCATTAACGTTATGACAGCAGTACTCTTAAGTGGTGGCATCATGGTAACTGAGCTCTATAAAAGTTGATGTGGGTGTGTGGCGATTTTATCAGGATTCCAACCCTTCAAGTCATCGAGCAGAAGTGTTTGGGAGCCAAACAAGGAAACGTTACACAGAAAACGGACAATCACCAAAACCAAACATCTGCACAGAGATATTGCATATAACCGACGATATCCCCATGTAATGCATGACAAGGCACCACACGTCATGTATTTGCTGAAAATTAAGCCTAATTAAGCTCCTTTCATAAGTGGAAGCTGTCTAATATTTATAATCGATAATATTAGCAAAGAAAATTAATTAATTTTAGGCTTCTCAAAAATATTACAAGCCAAAGGATAGGTAAAAACCATATTTTTCAGTGTCCATTCAGTCATGGCTTAACAACTAAATTAGATACAACAGCTAGGAGAGTTACACTGGTTCTAGTATGTGCAAATGGATGAAAGAGAAATATCAAAATTTAAACAGTGTGATAGCTAAAAAGATGTTTAAACACCTTAACAGAGGGAGTGGAAACCAGTTACACAAGGGAGATTAGTTGACTAAAGCTGGAAGTTATATTAAATATATAACTAAATAAGCCCCACACCATGCAAGTTTGGTACTTACTGAGTATTTTGTAAAATAGTGTGAACGAATGCTGGGTTTGTTTCCATGGAAGCTGTCACCAGAGAGGTCAGCAGAGACCAGTACCAGATAGCTGAAGCATCGCACACAGAGACGCCCACCTTCTTAACTCTTTGATAACCGACGGCCCTGAGTCCATGGATTCTAGTGTCACACCCATCACTAAGGCAACGCTTGATGTTTATCTGTACATCTGTCAAAACATAAAATAGAAATATTTTTCCCCATTTCTTCTGCTGGATTAGGTCTAGAAGAATCCAGATAGTCAAAACAATAATTACTGCAAAGCTTCTTAGAAAAATAGCAGCAAATATGTAACAGTACTCCCACACATAGACAACTATACACGTTTCTTCACCATGCACCCTACGATTTGGAAAATTTAGCCTTTGAATGGCTTATGCGATCCGTTACTATCGCACAGCTAGAAATTAGGAAAAAAGCAGTAAAAGACCCTCAAAGTGGAAAACAGATTATAGACTATTTCACCAATACCTTCCTACCCACATACATAGAAAGTATCTTGGGAGTGGCAGCGGAGAAGACAGGGAAAAAGGGTAAAGCTTAAAAGCAAAGCTTTAAGTTACATGAAAATTTTCACTAAGTCCTTGACCACTTTACATAGATAACATTGTCCTAGTTCCTTCTGAGCAACGCTTCTGTGGCAGTCAAAAGCTCAGCTTAGTGAAAAGCGCCTATTTGAACAGAAACCATCTTAGGAAGGAGCAGCTTTCCTCTGATGGATTCCAATATAGCACCCACACATCTACCAGACTTAAAAATAACACTACTTAAAAATCCTTAGCATAAAACCTGCTTTACAAAAATCATCTGACCAGCTTCAGAGTTTTGCTAACAAAAAGAGAAAAAGAAAACGTTGCTCAGAAGCAGATTTTTTGCTAGATACTATTATCCAACATATACTTTCACTGTGCAAGCAAAGATATTTTAAAATTGCCCAGTGCCTTCAAACTGAGAGGCTAAAACTGCATCTTCAGTCATTTCAGCTCTTCAGCCCTTAGCCCAAGTTAGACAGACACCATGAGAACGACTCAGAAGACTCTCTTATAGGCTAGAAATTAAACTACAATTAAAACAATTTCTCTGACCCAAGGAGGAGGTCAAAAGTTTCTGCTCTAACAACCAAGATTTCAACAAACCATTCTATGATCGACCTTCAAAGCAGCAGCAAAACAATATACCAATGGTATCTTTATTAACTCACACATCTGACTAATGTTAGCGTTTTCCAACAGTGTTACGTAGCCAGTGATATTGCTTGGAATGTGAACGTCTCGGACCTCCTGAAGACTGCTGGCATTCCTCCCCACTGCCACTGTCACTTGCTGTGGCATGTAACTCTGGTCATTAGCTGCCACCGCAATGGACAGATGTCTCAAAACAACATCTGGTTTCATCTTTAAACTGCAAGGCAAAGAAAATAAAACAGTTCTTGCAAAGGGAAGATAAGTCAAGCACTTCACTTCTAGCTAAGCTTCACCCAGTTTCCACTTCTACAAACACAAAAAAAAATCCCCTGGAAATTACCTAGTGCTTCACAAGTGTTACCAACCCTGTATCATGGTGGACAAGTCAGAAAACTTGTCATTAACTTACAAGACAGTCAGCTCAGGTAGTAAGAATGTGGAAATTTCTGTTGTTCAGCTTTTCAACTGAGAACTCATTCCTCAGGAATAAAAATATAGTGTCAATAATGACCAAAGTGAGGGGTTTGTTTTTGTTTTTTTTTTTTTTTAAATTCAACATTCTATACATCCTACTGAAAAACCACTACACATTTCTGTTTCATGGAGCAGTAACTTTCTACACAGTGGCAAAGAGCTTCTATTCAAGTACGAACCAGTTTGCAGTTCGGAAAGCTTAGCTACAAAAACAAGGGTGTGTGTCAGCATGGAAGATGCGCACATTTTACAGGTGAACACTTTTACTTGCTGATTAGGCCTTTAACCTTTATGCAGAGATTAATGACTTCTGCTTTCAACTACATTCATCTGCCACTTGTTAATTCCGTAATTTTTTGCAATTACACCCCACTGGCTGTAAAACCTAAGGACTAACTTCCCCGAAACTCAGCTGCATCTTGCTGTGTTGCTCACCGTATCCAATGTGAGCGAGCACTCCCATCGGACTGCCAGAAGGACGTAGTTTCTCCATTTGTCATCTTGTCGATATCGGCAGAATTGGATGAGGTTTCTATGTGAGTGTAGCACTTTGTGATAGACTTCAGTTTGTCCGACTCCTGATTACCATTCAAGTCACTGGGGTATTCTGCAAAGAAAACAAATCACCCATAACATTCTTCCTTTTCTTTTTTTTTTTTTTATTTCAGAATGATGATACCTTTATAACAATTATCTCATATAAATTAACTTGTTGGCACAGAACACAACTCCTGAAGAAGTGTTTCTGATAGAACCTAGAAGACAGCAAAGTTTCATTTCAGATGAAATCACAATAATCTCAATCTACCACCTGCAGTATGAAAACACCTACTTTGCCTGGAGTTCAATAGCCTTTAGCTCCTGTTTCCATTACCAGCCTCATCAGTGCTTTATTATTATTATGCCAAAATACAAACAGATGAGAGGAAAAAGTAAAATGTGATGGAGAAAACTTCCATTCGGCTATTCTAGGGAAGAGACAAAGCAGACTGTTTCCCCAAGTAACTTGATCTGTTTCAATAAAAGTGTAGAGATCTGAAAGTATCAGGTCAAGCTGTGAAGAAAAAGGACCTTCCCTCCAGGGAGACCACCAGGACAGTCTCATCTGAAACACAATAAAAGATTCACTACCTCCATCCCAAAACAATACCTTATTTTTTAATACTGAACGGTCAACTTCAGAAAACATTCACCTTCACAAGGAAATGAAGTTTCCAGCAACTAGTAGAGATATTTGACTGAATAGAGAATATCGCAAATTAGTAACCATCATTCTGAAACAGGGCAGGAGAAAGATGAAAAACATACAAATCTGTTACTCGGATTGCTAGGCAGTTATCAATTTATGTGCCTCAAAAAACAAAAAAAGCACACAGAAACACGCAGACTGACTTAATAAAAAGTCATGTCTATTAAAGTTTAAAGATTAAACAGAAAAGAAAGTTTTTTATTTCATCTTCAAGTTATGGTTACGCTACCACCCTGAAAAAAAGGGAAGATACTACATACCTCTCTCTTTTAGGAGAAGTCTATCTAAAGAATCCTTCAACACTGAAGACCGCATAGTGCAGATGTTGTTGAAGTACTCCAGCACTGGGTAAGGGATGGCGGTACTAGAAATCCGATTCCGGTGCAAGAATCTCAGTATCATTGAAGCATGAAGACCAAGACGCTCTTTTGATTCGGAAAATATATCAATAAAACCTAGAAAGAGACATTATTTCTATTTTTGTTGCAACATCTGACTTGACCAAGTCATCATTTCCCCCTCTACATCTTATTACTGGGTAAATCCAAATTAAGCACGGGAGCCAATATTGGAACTACATTCCACCATAGGAAGTAGCTCAAATCTGCAGCCTTTGCAGCAGGACTGTGAAAGGTACAGACAAATATTTTTGCCAGTTACTTGAAATACCTGAAGGTGTTCAAAACAATCACCAAAAATCTTAGTTCTTGTGCTTATTTTGTTGTCCTAAAGTTCCAAGCTCTTACCTTCAATACCCAGGTGAAAGAGATGCTGCTTGGCTAACGAGCTGGTGTACTCGCACCACTCGTCTTGAGCTACGCTAAGCATCTCGCTTTGGCGTTGCGGATTATTCCCAAAGAGATGCCTAACACTTTCCACCGACTTCATATGAAGTTTCAGCTCCTGAACAGCGGAACTCTGAATCACAGAGCATTTAGATGGATAGAATGCTACTCCATAGAGTTCTCTCCTCCGACTTATCTGTTAGCCAATTCTAACACTTCTTGTCTGATCCTCTAAGGCAAATCCCCTTGAGCCACTTATCATCAAAAGCTTGGAAGGAAAGCCAGTAACTGATACTTATCCCACAAACCAAATTCTGGAAACTGACACTTTCCAAACTACATGCTATAAAACATGAATTATGTTTTAGCAGGATTTCAAATGCTACATAACAATATAATAATAATAATAAAGTATATGACTCATCACCTGAAACAGACTCAGCGGAGGATTTATTCCTCCAGTTACCGAGTACAAGGCTGCATTAGTTCGGCACTCACCAAAATTTTGCAAGGAACTGTTTTCTGTCTGTGAGATAAACTAAACAAGGATAAGAAGCTCCCCAGCCACACAGAGAAGAAAATATTGGTTATTTTATGAAAGTAAGTCAGCTGGACGTAATTACGGGAAATTTTTAATTTACAGCAACTTCACTTGTGTGACACTAGAGAAGCTAGAATGACTTGGACTGTGGTTTTGAGAAGATTAGGACCAAGAACACTATTAAAACAATTTACTGAAGCAGCACTGCTTACATAGGGCAAGACTTGGGAAACCATTTGTTCTGTCCCCTGCTCTCATACCTGGAACTAGTGAACAAGCTTGCAGTTGCCTGATTACATGGCTAAGCTCCCCTTGCAGATTAGCTCCACTAGAATTCTTGAGAGCCTCCAGCATATTCTCCACATCTACGGTGCCATCTCCTTCAGCATCAAATTGTGCGAAGGCCTGAAGAGGAACAAAAAATGAAAATTTATTTCAGGTTATTTACTTCAAGGAGAAATTCAAGGGATTTCATTGAAACTGCAGCAGTAAACATTACAACACCATTAAATAAAAATCAAAAGAATCCGTTTTCCGTCGTACTGAATTCATGATAACAGGACACAGCCTGGCTGCAAATCTGCACTCTTTAGCAAGTTTTAAGGCATTTGCACTGCCTTCCTATAAAAGTCAACTGTAGTTTTGCTTCGGTGGAGACAGCACATCATCTGTACCAGTGAATCAGCAGTATCCATCTGCCGACATCTGTGACTATGAGGAAGGTGCTCACAAACGAACACTGAAAAGCTCTTCCATTAAAGGCTGAGTTAGAACTAAGAGCCACACCACCCATCGCTCATTACTGCTGCATCCATCTCACACTGCATCCACTCAAATTCGTTCAGGTTTTCAATATTTTCTTTATTTAAGAAAGCGTCCTTAGAACCAGAATTTTTTTTTTAAATGTGTATTTCCTTCCATATCCTGTCCTCCTACACAAAATACCAGTTTAACATAGTTTGTCAAAGTATTTGTGAAAACAATGGAGGGAGTCTGAAAAGATATTTTTTTCTTATTGAAGGGAACCATTGCCAGCCGTAATAACTTTGACCTTAACATACATTTTTAATATAAAAAGTTGTGTTGAGCATGTGTAAGAAGTAACTCACGCAGCTATGCATTTCACATCTTTGTACTAACAAAAATACAAGGTATTTTTATTCAGCTACACCTATAAAACACAACCAAGCTCATAACCGTAAATGGTTTTAACTAGCCACTGCAGAGAACCCATGATCCAGTGACACACTACTATTAAAAAACCTAGCTATATTTTTACAATCATATTTAATTTTGAAACAAACTTCTGTTTAATTGCTAAAAAAAAATTGAACCTACCCCCAAAAGAAATGCAGTATTATCAGGAAACTCCAGTTTTTCATACAAATTTGGAATGTATTTACAGAAGATATTTCTTTACAAGCAAGACTTCACTCTCCCAGCCCTGAACTTGGTATTTCAAGTTCAGCTGCGTGGCTAAGTACATTTGGCCTCTAAACACCGATCATCTCACAGGTGCTGGACAGAGTCAAGAAATCACTGCTCTTCGGGAGGAAGCTTAAGCTCGAATCTCTTGGTTTGCTACCCAATTATCAAACTTGATGTACCATTAAAAGCACTATCCTAGAGAGAAATAATCCAAAATGATTAGATCATAATAACCTGCCAATTAACCATGACACAATTACACCACTTAAATGAGAGCAAAGTCCACGGAAGACAATGGAATCGAAATGCCGTATTTCAGCTGACTAAAGCTCCACCAGCACTGCTGCAGCACAGCACTGAATTACAGCTTCGCAGTTTTATAAACTGTTAAACATACAGCTGAAACTACGCTAACAATGATTAAAAAACTTATTCTTAGTAGCAAAGAGGACTGGTGCTGGGCATCCAGTAGGTACCACAGCCAGTACGGAGGACTGGTGCTGGACATCAGGTAGAAACTGAAGCAAAAAACTACAACCTTTGCTTGAGGACAACAATACAGAGGGAATTAATTTTAACCAACATAACTCAGTTGCCCCCCCCCAAAAAAATTAATGTACAGTTTTGTACCACACCATTTTTGCCTTTATGACTTTTTCTTCTCATTTTTGAAGGCAAACTGTGCAATTACTAAAATACGAAGTAAGGAAGCGAGCAAGTTTTGTGATGTTGTTAGTGAAAACAAACCACGCACAAGATGACAAGGCTGGGCCTGCTGATAGCTACTTTAAACCAATTTCTTATACTTTCATGTAAGGAGTGATTACCACATATATGCTTCCCTTTGCATCTTAATGCAGTATTTTGTCATTTATTTTTAAACTCTTCCAATGATCTCAGGAGATTGCATCGACCCTAGAACTCTAAAATTAATTTTTGACTGCTCTGTATAATTTAAACTCTATATTTGACACAAAATTTACACAAGTTCCACTGCTCGGATAAGCTGCCCTCTGCAATGGGGGTAATAAGCTAAAAAAAGTAAAAAAAAATCAGTATGCAAACCAGTATTCTGAGCTTTTGAGTTGTGTTCACGACTCAGACATGATACAAATGCAGTAGCAACATCCCAGCTGCATTCTGCTCCTAAATAAAAGCATTAAGTCCACAAACGTCCTACACAGTTCAGCCTTGAAGAAACATAGAAGAAACATCTTTCCCAGGAAATTATGGTTAAGGTGATCGCTGGGAAACACAGCGCATGGAGAAATCACCCCCTCATCTCACAGACAGCTCTGGAATTGGACAGCATGACGGAGTATCTGAAGTGTGACTTAGGAAAACTTTATTTTCATCCTTCACTCTTGGGTAAAACTGCAGCATTAACCTTTCAAGCGAAAGCTGGCTACACCACATGATAGCTGCTGAAGCACTAATGAACAAAAAAAAGGATTCAGAGGTTCAGTTTACCTAGAAAATAGATTTTGCATTTAAACAGAGGCTCATTTTGTCCATAAAGCATTCAAAGTACATGGTTCACAAACCCCACACTGGGAACAGAAAAACTTCATGGGCAGACCAAAGCTTAATCTGTGTCAGACAGGATTCTGTAAACACTACAAAGTGAAACCTATTGACCCGCCACCCACAAACTAACTTCTCATCAGCATAAAATACATCCTGGAAATCTAAACTGCTGCAGCCCATGGGCCAGTGTCAGTAATAGCAACAATGACATCAAGGTTTTCCACACAACTCCCAGCACCTCCACTTCGCAGGACAGACGAGATGTGACCACACATCTGTACCATAATAAGTCCTTTGACAAGTTTTTCCCCACTCCCTAGAACAGGAAAAAAAAAAAAAAAAAACAACCCCAAACCAAACTGTATTCTTCATGCAGAGGAGGATGTGCAATACAGACAATCCTCAAAACATTTCTGAAGCCTGCAAAGCTCAGTTGTTTTTATTATCAGAAAGAATCCTGATGTACTAATTTCACTCTTACTGTTGTTACACGAGAAGCGTTCTTTATTGGCTCTTGTAAAGGAACTGGAAATGGAGGCAGCATTTTAGTAAGCTACTTGAAACAGCCTGGTATAAACATACGTATCTGTACAACAAAATTAATCTCTTAGTTTCCAGTAGCCTTGTTAATATGTCAACATTGATTTCAAGGAGCGTATGCACGATTTAGCAGTTTACCAAGTTATTCTACTATTCAGGAGAATGAAGGAGAAGACAGAATGAAGTCACTGGCCTAGACTCTGGAACTGCATGTAGTAAGAAATCCAGACACAACTGCTTTCTCAACTGAGTGTGCAATTCCCAACAGGGTGTTCTACTGCATTTCAAATGCTGGCTAGAGAGTAAAGCTAAAGCTTAAACGTTCTAGACGTTAGGTTACCCATATCCCTTCCCATTGCAGAAAGGGAACTGTACTCTCTTCAACCATTAAAACCTTACCTTAAGACCTTCAGTCTGTGGAGGGGGAACTCTGTTACACTACTTTCTTCCAAGTTTTCCAAAACTCTTACTTTACGATAAGCAATGGGATACCAATGAGATACTTAACAATTTCACTGCTGATTTTGAAAAGCAACAATAAAATTAAGTCTGGTAAACTTTGACTTGCTGATACCATCAAGAAGTATCTCAAGAGGAATTACTTGTACAGAATTTCCTACGTGTGTTACCACCAGCTGTGCTAGCAGTAGCAACAGTATATTGTTGTAAATAACTATTTTATTCACAAGCAGCTGCTGAGCACGATCACTGAAAACAGGCATAAATTAAAAAAAA
>VYZM01022949.1:515880-555797 GCA_013398915.1 Dromas ardeola | reverse complement strand
GGGGCCTGGCAGGGGTCGGAGGGGCCTGACGGGGCTGGGTGGGGACTGAGAAGGCTCAGTGGGGGCTCGGAGGAGCCTGGCAGGCCTTGTCTGGGGCTCACTGCCTGTCTGGGGGGCTCACGGCCCGTCTGCCCCTCAGGGAGAGATGCCACCAGAGCGTTTGCCACAGGCGACTTCACCCCGGTGGGGCTGGTGGACGACGTCTCGGGGCTGTCGCCGGGCGAGATGCTCGCCATCCAGAGCTGGCTCTCCTTCTACAGTGACAACTACGACCCCGTGGGTGAGTGGTTCTGGGAAGGGAAACGGGGCAGGCGGGCGCGGGCGGGCCTGCGGCGATGGCAGGTCGGGGACACAGCTCTGCGTAGGGCCGGGTTTCGTCGACAACATGTCGGACGTGGTGAAGGTCCTTCACCTGCGCTGCTGGGGACTGAAACCTGCGAGCGACCAGCTGGAGCAGCGGCTAAACCAGACCTAGTTTGAGGTCTGCGTTCCTCAAAGGCGAAGCTGAACGCTTTTCCTCGCCTGGGCTGTCAGCTGCAGCTCTCTGCCCTGCTTTTATTTGTCTCGGCTGAGCAGAAGGCGTGGAGCCAGCGCTGCGAGCACTGAAATTAGCAGGACTCAGGAGACGTGTAGGAGCAGCGGTGCAGGGAAACTATTTTGGGGAATGAGGCGCATGGGCGGGAAAGACTTTTGGGGTCTGCAGCTGAAAGTGGCATTGACTCTCTGGTCTTTAATGAGTCTGTGCCTAAGGTTATCCTGCATAGATTTATTAACATGGGTAAATTGCTGTGTGATCCAAGAATGGAGGGGGTGTAAACTCGGTTTGGTTTTAAAATTGAACCATGGTGAGATCCTCCTTTTTTTGTCTTTAAATAACAATTAAAAAAAAAAAAAACCAGAACTATTCATTTTCCTAGCCTGGAAACACTGTGGTCTTAACTGATCTTCTCTCCCAGGGAAGCTGATGGGCAGATTCTATGATGAAAATGGGGCACCAACAAAAGCCTTAAGGCAGGCGGAGGCTGCGATTGAGGAAGCTCTGAAGTTCAAAGCAGAAAGCGAGCAGAGGAAGCAGCAGTTTCCACCCTGCAACTCAGAATGGAGCTCTGCTAAGGGCAGCCGATTCTGGTGCTCCAGACAGAGGTAAACTGCCTTCTTGCCATCGTGCTTGGACCTTTTGGAGCAGAGAATTTCTGCCCTTTTTTTGGATGCCCTGAGCTTTGTCATTTCCTCTTCTAGCAGGAGTGGCATAGGAAGATGTCCTAGGTCCTGCAGTCGCCGCGCTCCGTAGTCTGTAGGTGAGGTCTGCTGACTTCTCCGCAGAAGGGCACGGTGCTAATGTGCCAAGTGCTGGCATGGCTGGAGTACGCCAGGCACGGTTCCTTCCCCTGCCTGCATTCCTCAGGCTGTGCTTTTTGAAAGGGGCAGAACCGTCTGTTCCCTGCGCCAGGTTGAGATGCTGCTGCTGTGTGAATCGGCGTCCCCAGATTTTCTCTGCCAGTCCCGCAACCGCTGGTAGCCTCCACCCAGCCTGGAGTTGCACAGAGGTACAGGCTGGGCTAGTGAAAATGTTCTCCAGCATGAGGCAGCGGAGGGGGAACTCTGCTCACTGACCTGGTGAGCGGGTAAAAGGAAAACAAAGTTTCATCCCAATCATTAATGCTTTTAGGAACTTTATTTCTGAGGCTAAAACTCTTCTGTCACACTGGAATCAAAATCAGGTTTCAGAATTTGCCGCATGGGCATGTGATCCTCCTGTTCTCAGGAAAACAGGACAGAAATCCCACTAGGACCATCTGCTGCATTCGAACAGGTCTTTTTCACCTATTGGGAATGCAAGGATTAGCTCATGTTTTTCAGACAGTTTCACAACCTGTCTCACAGGCTACTGCCACAACAGTTTTCACTTAAAACCACATAAAAATGAGGCTGACCTTTGTATAGTCATTTTCTACTTGGCCTATTTAATCATATTCCTCTCTCAGTTTAGGCACTATTTTGTTTGAAGATGAAATCATTTCGAAGACCACATTGCAAAATGTGTAGGCTTCATTTTGGTCCACCAGTAGCACTGTGTACCTTGGGGAATCCACTTCTATGCGTGAACGAGCTTGGGTGCAGCCTTGGGACTGGGTCTTCTGTGGTAATCACTTGTGTAAGAGTTTACAGGCTTAAAAAATGCGGTAGTTAGAGGAACAGGCAGGATTTGGCCCGTAAAGAGATATTATGAAGTCGTTACGGAAGTACTTGAGACTTTTTTGTTTCTTTTGCCCTAGTTCTTAAAACCACTGTGTTCAGTTGTGGCACAGAAGGCAGTGTGTGGTTATCTGTGAGCAATTAGCTACTCCCAGAAAAGGCATTTTGCCATTAGACACACTGTGCTACATAAGGCTATGATTCTATTTCCAGCAATAGAAACATGGGAAGCAGAAGTCGGTTGCTCCCAGAAGGGTGAGAGCATGTAGCAGCACCGATGGAACTAGGTTTAGGCCACAGGTTTCCGAAGCACAGCCAATAAAAAAGTATCAGAAAGCTGTGGGATGTTGGCTACTGGGAGCAAAGTCTACATCAGTAAGCTTAGTATTGTTAGTTCTAACTCTCCCAGATTGTCTTGGTTTTAATCTAATTATTCTCAGTTCACTGGAAGCGTTTTCATGGGTTTGAATTGTAATTTATTTTATTTTTCCATTCTTAGTGGAGGAGTGAACAGAGACTGGGCTGGAGTCCCTCGGAAGCTGTACCGACCTGGTTCCAGGGGGAGTCACTGCGTGTGCGTGAGGACTACTGGTCCCCCGTGGGGCCGGCCCGACTCCACCGAGCACAGCGACAGGGGCGACCTGGATAACCCTCACCTGGAGGAATACGACGGCTGCCATCCACTGGCCGAGCAGTGTGTCCTAACGGTGTGATTCCGAGCGCTGGATCCGAGGGGGGCGTAGAGTCCTGCAGCAAAACGTTGCACTTCGGGTGGGCAGCTCCAGCTTTATTCCCTTCCGTCTGTGCAAAGGGAGCAATAACAATCTCATGTTATTCGTGACTTTTTTAATGTATGGCGATGGAGAAGGAAACACTTCAGCCAAGTTAGTGGCTAAAAAACCAGCAACAGGATGCTTTCTTTCTTAGTGCTTTATTCCTATGGTATTTTTACATCTGGCAAAAAACTGTAAGATGCGCAGCCTGAATTATATTTAAAAACTGATTTCTTGTGCAGTCAGGAAATAGATGCTTGTGTGCACGGTGGCGGGTGCAATGTGTTGTGTTTTAAGGCAAGTGAGGTAGTGAGCACAAGAACTGCTGCAGCATTACCGACCTCAGTTTACGCACAGTCCTCCAGGTGCTTGAACTCTGCCAGCTGCAGTGGAGTGCTAATGCTTCTTCCTGGGCACCCGATTTACTCCAAAGAGTTTCAAGGGAGCAGGGAGAAGTGTGAATTTCTCCTAGAATTAAGGTACATAGTATCTAGGTGTGCAGTTAAGTTATACACAAGCTTTATCAAATTCTTGGAGTACAGAAGGCAAAGGTTATAGCTGTATTTCCTCGTTTAGTGTTTGTATTAGATACTGTGCAAAGAAGATACTGAAAGCCACCTATGAGGATCATCATTTTATATTAACCTCACCATCCTGGGCCTCTGATTTGCTACTTTCAAACTACTCAGATCAGAAAGCAGTAGTTTTAAATAGGCAGTAACAAAAGCTCTGTGGCAACACGACTGTCCTGCTGTAACCTGCCTCCTGTTTCCATCCTGGTAGATGAGCTCCCATCTGGTACGTGTCCATCGGACCATAAGCCAAGGCTGGATGTCCCCTCACAAGGCCCAGCTCCCCTCAAGTCTGTACACGTTTTAACACAGCTGGCAAAGTTCAGTAATATGAGTGACTCCCAGAAGAGCAGGGCAAGTTATTACCATTTCTGTGCAGGGCTGGAAAGGACAAGGGAATACCCGCGCAGGGCTCGGGTGCAATAAACCCCAGCAGGGAAGAAGTTGCTGGTTTTTTGTAGAGTCTACCATTAGAATCACTTTCCAGTGTAGCTGCAGCCTCAAGAGAGATACCCAGATTACACAGAGTCCAGCAGTGGCAGAGATCCACGCTGAGCTGAGGTCTCTTCCTGAAGGCAGGTGCCACCTATGTTTAAAGAGCCAAGAAGCGTTTATAAACTCATTAGTTTTGAGCTACTACCACCTTTAAAGAAAGTCCCACAAAGCTAGGTAACACTAGTGAGGTCACAGGAGGCCTGGCAGCATTGCTTCAACGCAAGAGTAATAACTTGGTTGCAGTGAGAGCAGGACATAGTTCAGCACTTCCCACCCCCCCGGGATGTTTTGAGGGGGTTGCAGCTGCCGTGGATGGGAGCCACACAGCAATTTAAACACGTACATGCGTGGTGTGGTAAGTGTTTTGGGGGTCGTGTGGGGGTTTTGTTTTTTTTTAACCTGGTTCTCTCGTGTTTCTTTTCCACTGTAACCTTGATGAGAAAGTCCTCTAAGGCGCTGTCGGTCATCGGTGGCAGTTGTATGCGTAGCTGAGTGGCAGCAGAGCCATTGCACATCATCACACTTTTAAAACTGAAACTTAGCCCTGGGCCCGTGCCCTCTTTGGGATGGCAGCAGGCTACTCATTTCACACAAGAATCCTAAAGATAAAGCCGTGTAAAGTCTGCAGGAAAGAGCTGCAAAGTGGTGCTTCGTTGTCTCCACATCTTGGTGGCCATTACAAATGTCAGCGGGTCATTTGCTTTTGGACACATTTCCTTTAACAAGAACTTGCATTTAGAGGCCAAACCATCCCCCAAAACGATTGGCAAGTGTCTTTCAAATAGCTTTAAAAGTTGCAGCAAAGTCCAGATTGCTATTCCATAGTTTAGTGTTTGGAAACACTGGGGTGGGGGGGGGAAGTTTCTCTTGCACAAGGAATAAGTGATCTATTAAAGCAGACAAGGGAACTCCCTCACTGACCTGAAGTGCTCCAAGATTATCTTGTTTCTACCCCAACTCAAAGGCTTAGCTCTCTCTCTATCCCACGCTAGGAAAGGGAGGGGAGAAAAACAGCAAGTTACACAGGGGTCGAGTCAGCATCAACAGTGCTCTAATAAAGCTCACCATTCATCTGCGGTTTAGTAAGTTTTATTAATAAAAGACTAATGCATCACAATCTCAACCAAGCTGTTTTGTTTGTTTTGCTATTGCACTGAAGCTTCCCTTTTCCCGCAGTGAAGCTGCAGCAGGTACACGCTCCTCCAGGAGGCCACGCTGCCCACACCAGTCTACAAATGAACACACTCACAGCTCCTTACTGGGAGTCAACGCCACTCGGCTTCTCCATGTAGATTGATTTACATCACGAACCAGCTCTGGCCTGGAGGAAGTTCGGATTGTTTTGTAAGAATGACTATAGGCAAGTCTAGTATAAGGCATTCAAGACAACTGTACGGTATAAACTAGAAGACTAGGCCTTGTCAGCCAGAATAAAGGTTGCAGCAGTTCCACATTAAAATGAATACCTGGAATAATTTCAGAACAAAGAATAAGTGTTCCATCCCTAGGTGTCCTTGTGGCTCATAAAGGACAGCTTGCAGAGGCGCAGCTGTCTCTACAGGAGAAGGTACTTCCTTAACAAGGTTTCCACCTCACGATGCATTATCTGGTTATGCATTTTATTACAAGTAGAATCATTACACAACGAAGTAATGCATATTGGAAAAATACATTTTTACAATGACTCCAGACAAACATTCCAGATAAAATGCCATTGTTCTAGGACTTCCTTTTCTATTTCACAGAGGGTATTAGAAGGTTCAGTTATTCTTTGTCACTCATACAAGCTTGTGTTTTTCTAGAGACAAGTTTGCTCAGTACCCAACTCTGCTGGTTACAGGAAAAGAGAGGACTTGCCTATTAACATTTGATCTACAAGAAAATCCAGCCTTGGCCCCCCGTATCGTTACCTGTTAATTTATAAGCACTAGGTGAGAAGTTGTACAAGCCACGGATCTCCAGCACAGGAAGTCATTAAGGCATCTGTCAGCTTTTAGCCAGCAGCTTGCAATGCTGGGTTAGTACCTTCAACACCAACATTCTCACTCCACTTAGTGGCGTGAAACAGTGACTACACCTTTTTCAGATACACAAATTAAAACCTAAGCCAGACCACGTTTTGTGCTTGTGTAAGAGCGCTGGATGACTGCAATCAAAAGGAATCCAGTCTCGGAACAAAAAGCTACAGTAGGAACCACCGCAGACCTCCCATACAGCCCCGCTGAAATGCCTGAAGCCTGGTATGACAGCATCACTTCCCAGGGACAGAAGTTGGTTTTCCACACACCCTTTTGTTCAACTCTTGGCAGATTTGAGCCTCAAATTAAGAGATACCACTCAAAGACAGCAGGGGTAAGAGGGGCGGGGGTTTTGGTCACAACTGTAGTATGCTACAAAAAGGAGGAGAGATTGTTTATGGAGTTAGAAATGCATTGACCGCTACTACGTTACCAAGGGCCTCCATTCACATTTGTACCCTGCAGTGGAGCATTGCCAGCAAAACTCCCCAAAAGTCTCAGAGGTGAGAGTGTTCAGACCAATACTGGGCAGAGTGCATGAAGGACTGAGCCCACCAGCTGTTTGGGGGTGGGGGGAAAATCAGCCTCTTCAGCTGAAGCACTAGAACAGAACTAACTTGGGGTTTAGTTCCAGTTGTGAGCTTTTCCCTTTTAACTCTGGCAGAAAGCTATTTAGTGTTGGCTGGAAGGAAACTATCTCCAAGGCACTTTAAAATGATCAAATTTGCTGAATTCAGTTGCTCTAAATTTAGTGAACACTTCAGGCTGTACACTGGTTTATCAATAACTAGCTTTCCTTTCAGACTTCACTAGGAAACCTGGTACAGTATTGGCTATAAACAGCAAACTAGGAGCATCATGTACGGTTTCCCAGACACTTCGCAGAGCTTCAGGCAGTTATAATTAATATTCTGATTGTAAAAAGAGCAACTAGCCAGCCTTAAACTTGCCATTCAGTGAAGCTGAATTTTCACAAGATCTACATTTTTCACCATTTAAAAGGTTGCTTATTCTGTCAGAACCAAGCTCCCTGTTCCCTTGCCCCCTCCATCAGAGAAGTCACTGAAAAAAAAAAAAGTTTAAATGCTTTAGCAATTACATGTTGTGCAGTTTTCCAATTAAGCAGAAGTCCATAGGCTGCAGCCTTGGAAGAACACTCCTCTACCACTCAGAATACTGAATGATAGTATACACTAGTCACTCCATAGCACTGTAGCTCCAAACAAAGAAGGAAGTCAACATGATGTCACGGGATACACTAGAGTCCAGACTTCTTTCACCAAATGCACTTTCTCTCCACCATCATTATCTTTCACTCCTAGAGACTTGCAACCAGGGATAATCTGAAACATCTAGTCCACTGCTTCCTAAAGCACAGTGTTTTCCATCATCTATTTCACTCAAAAAACCAAACTGTAGCTTGCCGTTAAATGCTTCAGACATGATTATTTTCCACCCCATTCACCCAGACTATTATGCCAGAGATGCACCATTTGTATTAACTGTGTTACAGAGACCAGTTGCGTTACCCAGGGCATTCTGTTGGAACACTACAGCAGCAGACATTAAACAGTGAGGCAAATTTGTATTAGCATCCATTATTCTTCTCTAGTGTTACAAGGGTGACATTCCAGTTATAATATACGCATATTGGAAGATCAAAGTGCAGATCAAGTGAGACTTGATGTGAAATTCATCGTGCAAGTGTCAGTAGTTTCACCCTCTCCCATCCTTTTCTTGTACAAGTTTGAGAAAAACCTCAAGCAAGTCTCCCATAAAAGCAGCAGTCTGGTTTACCACCTCATCTTACTCTGAGACTGACAAGTCACTATTCCAAGCAGGGCAATGTGTCACCAGCTTGTCCATACTGTACACTGGAGATAACAGTCGTTGAATAAACGCACACCAGTTCATGGAGCAGAGATGTGCAATGCTGAGTTGAGTCTAAACTAGGTTCATTTCTTGGGATGAAGACAGCCTTAACATGGCACGTAGTTTTGCTCAAGTACACTACTTTTTTTTTTTTTTCCTGACTGAAGCTTTTGCCCAACCAAACCATAACCTTGTCTATCAGCAGTATTTTCCTGTTTACTTAGACAACGTGGTGATGGATTTTTGCAGATTCAGCATGTTTAAGAGAGCATGATCAGCCTAGATCAAGAAACAGCAGCTTAATCCAAATGCCTGGCACCGCACTGCCAGTTCAGAATCCTTCCTTCAAGGCCAGAGGCTTCATGTTAAGAATATGCCTACAAATACGCTCCCACTCACCAGCAATCCTGCTGAAACCGGACCCAAATTTAATGCCTAGAGGTGCAGCACACTTCACACTGGTAGGGTCACTGACTCTCCTGCAGCAGTTAACCAGGCTCTTTAAACCAAAAGCAAAGTGCTACTCTCCCTCATGGGATTCATAATGCACTTCAGCATTTATTGCTGTATCGCGAGTTAGTCTACTTAACCAGTTTTAGTGTTTCTCCATTTAGCATATGCTTGGGCCTTTCAGCGCACTTACGTTCATGTACACAAGTTTCATGAATTGGAAGGACTAGCAACATAAATATGAAAGTGCAACAAAGACTTTGACAGCTCTAGCAGGTATGAGCAAGAGTATTTGCTGGCTAAAACAGTCTTGCACTTCTCTTGAACATGCCAAAGCTAATGAGACATTTACTGAGGAGGTATCAAGATATGGGTCTGCAATTCTGACTGCTTTGCATCAGATGTTGTAAAGCTTTCTGTTGTAAGGCCACAATTCTCGAGCTATGCTTGGAACTACGCCCATTTTTGAAAAGTTTCTTGAAATGAACAGTGGTTGCAACAGCTCAGTCTAGCTTCACAAGAAGTCTTCTCTAGAGAAAGGGAACATTTATCTTTAAGACAAAGCAAAGAAAGATACCTGGTTACCCTGAAACTTAATGCCATCTCTACTAAGCAGCCTGAAAGCCACAGGACTTAATAGAGTTGCTCAGTGCAAAGCACCATGTCAAGGACAGACCTGTTTCATGTTAATTCAAACATCAGCCTAACAATTTTAGTTTCCGTATCCCACTGCAACTAGAAGAGGGTCCAAATTCTTTTGTCACTTGGTTTCAACGATCCACTCGAATTCCTAGTGAAGTCTATCACAGCCCAATACACTTACAGTCATACAAAGTCATTTATACCAGAATATATCATAACAGGGTCCTTAATTAGTTCAGTCTATTGCAGAAGACATGTATAGGCCTCCTCTTCCCTATCCAGAGGGCTTGTAAGCAGAGCTGCTGTCAGGAGCACTGACTGGGAATCCCTTTACTTCCACAGCATACTAGGAGACTCCTCCCAGAGTCAGGACATCAAAGCAGATGTTGCAAACTCGAACTGGCTTGTTCAGATCAAATTTTATGATAGGAATCTCCTTTGTTGAGCACTTATGGCAGAGCAGGCGTCCACAGTGTCGGCTGTTAATAGAAGAGGGGTGGGAGAAAAGTGAGTTCACTCATGGTGAACACCAGGATTTTACTGTTTGGTATTCTTCAATGATAGTATCACTAAAAAGGTTCAGTATGAAGCGCTACATTTTTCTTGTATCTTCTGGTGTCTCATGTAATAACTGGATACTAATGCCAAAAGATACATGCTCCTTCTCTACGAGTCAGTCACCTAGTACTACTTTAATTGATGCATTTGCAGTTTCCCTGGAACACTGGGCAATCTGACCTGTGCTAAGAAATAAAGTCTTAGCTTAACTTCCATCTAACCCAGCATATTTTGTAGAAGTTCAGACTGCTTAAGAAAAGGCAACTCTTGTCTCCACAAGAGCAACTCACATCAGCACCTTCAGTCATTTCCACATTACAAACATTACCCCCAACCCGCGCTGGCAGTAGCTGCCCAAATCTGTCACCCACTTCAGAGCAAGTCAGCCCCACTACTGAAAGCAGGTGTCCAAATCCTCTGTTTCACTACTGGAACTTTGACATGATTTCTCATTTCCAACCAATCAGAATATTAATCGCAAAAACTCCTTAGAATACAATTTTAGTCAGACCACAAGTTTCTGATCTAGGACACACAATGTTTCAGCTGGATTACTGGCTATATACCTATGTTAACATGGAGGTTTCCTAAACAACCACAAGGAACAAGCCTAGCTACATTTGGAAAAGGAATCTGTTTCCTTGTAAGTACAGCAAGATGTGTCATATTACCAGTGATGCTTTCTTGTCGTGACTCCAAATTTGGCAGTGCATTCATAGCAGTTGGAGCCATCACACCAGGGAGGTTCTTTTGTCAGCATATCTGTTAGAGGCAAAAATGTAGAGGCAAAATGGGCTCAGACACCTCTTTAGTAACACTGTAACATTAAGGAGGCTTTTTTCTAGTTCTAGGTTGCATCCAGTGTAATTGATTTAACTACTCTTGCAGCAGCTGCACCCTTGTTTGTGGAAAACGTGATGCTGACAAAAGCAACTATACACAGCAACTACATAGCACAAGTTAAAAAGCAGTATCTAGGTTTTAAGCTACATTAGACTAACACCAGACAGCAGTCTCCATGTCTATCCTTCCAGAGAAAGTCATATTGTTTAACAGGTCTGCACTGTGCAACTGTCAGTTGATCATTAGAAAAATTAGTATTTCTCCCCCCCCCCCCATTTAAAGTAGTAGAATATTGAGAAGTCCAGCCCCTCTGAAATGACTGTGATCTAAGTCAGATGTCCAGAGATCTTTCCTCCACCAAAGTATCTCAGAAGCATAAGCTAAAAGCCCCTTCCAACTGTAGCAAGCAGTACTTACCTAGCAACCTAAAGAGAAGCTGTTTTGTAGCAACTTGGTAGTTGAAGATATTGACTCCTTGATTATTGTTAACTCCAAGACGAGCCCCAGCTCTCACTATTGCACGACACAAGTTAGCGTTTCCCTTCATGTAAGCCAACAGGAGCACTGTAAAATAAAAGCCAGATACTTCCCTGTTAACAGAATGGTAGGTCTTGTGTTACACTCAGTCCAGAGTAGGAACTTTAGTTCGTTTAAGTTTCCATGCAAAGTTTGCATCTTAGTGTATTTAACATACTACTGCCAATTATTCCAGTAATTCAGAAGTGACTTGAGAGACTTTCAAGTTTAATAGCTGTTGAATCTCACCTACCTGTGTTTCCTTCAGCATCAGGTTTGTCTAGAGGGTATTCTGGCATACACTCCAAGAAGAGGTCACAGATGGCTGCTGCATTATCTTTCCCATATTGTCCCAAAATATGCATTGGTGACTGGCCTCTGGGGAAAAAAATGTTTGCCATCCTGATCAAACTCCGCTTGCTACTACAGTTACTCATCCAACTCATTCTTTTCCAAGTTAGGTGTACCATTGTGTAAGTCTGAACCAAAGTAACTCAGTACATCATACACAACTGCCTACTTCAGCTTCCTTTTCTTGGTATACGCAATTTCCATACAGCATGCTCTGCACACTTCGCTGTAAAATTAAGTGTAGAAATACTATAATCCAAGCCAAAGCTTTGGCATTTTATTAATCTTGTCATACCACCACATATTTTAAAATACACTATGGTTCTTTTAGCCTCTTAGGACTATACTAATTACCTAATATTAAAGGCTTCTGCATCTACATTGCACTCTGTGAGGAGGACCCGGATATTGTTTAGACGGCCATGCATCACTGCCAGATGAAGAGCTGAAAAGCAGAAGAGAAGTTTCAAGAATCTGAAGTAGTCAATGTCAGCAGTAATTACAGCCTGATAACATTAAGCGCTCTCCTTCCGCTTCCCCCACCCTTCCTTCTCCAAAACCCCTTCCACCAGCTTTGATTGCTTGGACTTTCCTTCTCCTTTTCATCTTTAAAGAGTGAGCCCATTCAGTGAGCTATCTCTACCCACTAGGAGATATTATTTATTATTAACAGACCTACTGGAACATGTACATCTATTCTTAAATCTTTAGAAGTTTACCATTATTTCCATTTTCATCTACAGCTGCAAAGTCTACTCCATTCTCCAGAAGGACTGAACAAATTGTGGGCAAATCTTGCTGGGCTGCTAAGTGAAGAGCAGTCTGACGATGCTTAGTCAGTTCATTCACCTGGGCACCTGCAAGCAGCTGTCAAGATGCAAGAAGGAATATATTCAAAGATGTTTTCAGGGCTATTAGCCAAGAGTTTACTTCTGTGAATGACGCACACAAGACTCCACTGAACAGAGATACTTCTAGGCCTCCAGCACATATAAAATGCTATCATTACTGAGCTGCTGCAACTTGTGTTCAAATCTGCACACGACGTGCAAGGCAAGGTTCTTCCTTTAAAGCGAGTCACACTACCTAGTCATTGCTGCAAATCAAACCTGCTCGTACAAAGGCTACTGATGCAGCTCAGCTAAGTAGAAGCTCAGGGAACTTTATGCAAGTCTGAGTTCTGTTTCTGAAAAAGTGGTATCACCTTCAGCTGACTTCTCCAGCCTACAGGCAATATGCATTAAGGCAGAACGTGCCTTTTTAAGTAGGGGAAGAATGACTCTCCAGTACATACCAGATTACGCACAATGATCTCTGAGCCAGCTTGTACAGCCAGGTGGAGAGGCGTTAGTTTGGAGGCATCCTGGACCCGGGAGTTTACATTAGCCTGTACACTTATCAGGAACAGCACGCTCTCAATGTCTGAGTTCTGAACAGCTATGTGTAGGAAATTCCGACCTTTATTATCAACCTGTGGCAGAAAGGGCATGTGAAATGAAATCCATTATTTCTGTAGAACAGCAAGTTGATACATGGCAGGACATATTTTCACTAAGAGATCCTTGCTCCCTCTACTTGAGGTGAACTGTAGAGTCTTACTCCTTTCACTGCTTGACATTAGAGACTTATTCGATAGATGTGACTATCAATAACTGAACTGAGAAATTATCAGCTGCAACTGCTCACTCTAGTCTGCTTCAGACTACTTTATTTCTACTTTATAGCCTTGTCATTTCTTGACCACACTCTGCAGAGTATTTTGACAGACAAAAGGTTAACAGCTGTTGTAGTAAATACTGAGCAGCAGTTAATGATAAACTCAGTTCAGTTTAAGTGAAACAAACTCGAGTCAACCCGGCAGTTAACACCGGAGAAGCAAGCAACATGCAATCCTGCCACACTGATGCAAAGTGACCACTGATTTTGTAGCTTAACACCAAGTGCATGTTGTTGTTCGTATTTGTCTTGAAACTGATATTAAAGCATATTTAGAAACAGCTGTATTTCTAACCACCTTTTTTATATGTTACAAGAGCTCACTAAGCACTCCAATACTTTACTTGTAATTAAGCTTACATAGGGTAGAAAGAAACTCCTGAACAGCTGCCTGAAGTGTCACACCAGAAGCCTGAAGATACAGTTGGAGGTTTTATAGTTCAGCAGTGCAGCACAGCACCTATTATTCAGTTATTTTAGGTCAGGGTTTCTATTCTGCATAGCTTTAGGAAAGCTAGGTAACAGATTATTTTTCTACTAGTCCAGCAAGCAACAAGAGTAGAGTTAGAACTGTCTCTTTACATGCCTGTTCCTCAATTTAGCACTGACAAGATGAGACAAAGTTTGATGAGACACTTGATGTTCTTACTCATACATAGCACATACACACCTACAGTTTCCTAATAAATCCTGCTACAGAAAACCGGCATCTGGCAAATGTCATTGCATGTAAAACCACAAAAGGATAAAGCAGAATTTGCTTGTGGAACACTTGTTACCACGGACTAGAGCAGTAAGACCACCAGCACGCTTTGAATACTCCCAGCTTACCTGTTCAGCAGCTCCTGGCTCCCTCTTCAAAATTGCTTCAGCTGCTTTGTTATTTTTATATGTCATAGCACATGCAAAGGGAGTCATTCCTTGCCTATCACGTACATTTAGCTTAATATCTGGATGTGAAATCATAAGCTGAATGATAACATTATGTTGGTTGCTAATGGCAACATGGATTGGAGTTCTTCCTTCTGCATCCTAGAAGGAAACCAGGAAGTTTGTTATATGAAGATTCTGCAATACACAAATCCTTCCCTAACTATGAAAAGCAGAGGAAACTTATTAGTTTAGTTCTGTGACATACCCAGCTGCCTTCGGCTGGGACACCAAAACAGTTGCAGTGGGAGCTCAAATCCACAGCGCAAGTGAAGCACGTTGGTATTTGCTTCTCCAAATCGGCTGACCTCAATCCTGTGCTATAGAGCCATTTAGGCAGCTCAGCGTAACATTTCCCATGCAGTCAGACATTTTGGGGGCAGAGATGAGCGTTCAAGACTACAGCCAAGCATTCAAAGAAAATGCTTTCAAACTAATAGTAGTTTGCAATATTTGATGTTAATACTTTATTAACAACCTCTAGAATTCAATTTTTACCTGAAAGAACGATGTACAGACTACATTATACAAACCTGAAGTATCATTTCCATAGATTCAGCACTGCAGATATCTCCCTAGCTTGACTCTCAGCCACTAGTGCTAAGTTTTCTGGAAGCTAAACACTTGGAACTTCCCTCACTGAAAATATAACAGCATCAGGCATGTTTGTTATGCAAACAGTATATTAAAGTCTAGCAAATTCAAATAAGGTGGTTAATCATTTGTCTGTACCAAGCAGCAGTTTACAGCCACAGCTGCTTTGTGACTATGTCTTCTGTCATTCATTTTGATGTCACTTTGAATAGCATCAGGACCTAGAAATGTTATGTATTCCTTTCTTTTGTTGCTTTTTGTCAAGCCTCTGTTTAAGGATTACTGTGTAATCAAAAGTGAAGTGTAACTCAGTTACATCACCTCAGTTTACTCAGCAACAGACAACACTTCCCAAACATACTAACAAAGTAGAGTATCCTGTCATTTTACACTAGAGCTGATCAAATGATTAAACGCAGCCCTGCTCCTGCCTTTTACTCACACTAGGGACAGAAGACTTGAATTCCAATCATTGTATCAGAAAACTGATGCTGCAAGTAGTTTTCTGTATCATTATTTTCCTTCAGTATGGCTTCCTGAATTTGAATTAACCCATCATATGGTTGGTAACAAGGGACAGGAAAAAAAGTAGAACTGCAGCCAGTCCTCACGCTGGCTCAGCCATAACAGAAGGATGTTCTTTTTCTTATCTAGCAAAATACACAGCTAAGAGGGAAGTTCGTTTTCACTATGTTAGAGGCAAAGAATCAACTTCAAAGCAACTGCACAATTTCTCTACATACCTGAGCATTGACATTGGCACCAAATTCCAAAAGGCACTGGATCACCTCTTCTAGTCCCCAGCAGGCTGCCAAGTGTAGGGGTGTTTGTCCATCATGAGCTTCCTCTTCTCCTTCTCCATTTGGGCCTGGCTTCCTGGGACTATTCACATCACAGCCACTAAAACAAACACAATACAGTCAATTTATTATGTTTAATCCAGATTTAAACTGTTCCAAACAAGGGTCAGAAAAGTTTGCAAGAGCTGATCTAGCAACTGCTGACACATTCTACATAAGCACAAGTTCCTGGTTTTAGTTTGGGTTTTGTCACCAGGAACATGATGCTAATATAGGTAACGGAATGTGTCAGATTAGTCAGACTTCCATAAGTGCCACCCACCCACCAAAAGTCTAATGGAGCACATACCTGTTACTGACTCAAATTAGCATTCAGTTAATTTATGCCAGGAAAACACATACATGCACATTAGAAGGTCTGTATTTTAGAAGAGGGTCTGACCTGCGAATAAGGAAGCATGCTATCTGTTCACTGTTTTCATCAATAGCTCTATGAAGAAGAGTTTGTAAGCAGCCACTTGGTCCAGACCCCCAACAGGTTGAATCACAGCCATGCCTAACCTGGAGGGAGAAGCACAATAAGGCAGTGAAGGTTTTTTATATGTCTCCAGCAGGCTCCTACTACTTTATATAGTCCCTTACTAATGCTTCTGAAACATTATGCCTTAGAGATAGAATTTGAGATGCCTTATCTATTTCTTGTGACAGTCATTGAATTTCAGGAAGCTACTTTAATATCTTCCGGACCAGTATTTTATTGGTCTACTATATAATACTTAATTAGGTAGTGTTTACTAACAATTGAGATATTCATTCATATATCCTGAACAGACAGGTCTTAAACCAGTTTGGGTAACAGTTACCCCGTTTTCAGCAATGACAATCACCTAAAGCAAGTCAAGCAGCATCAGCAGACGTCGCCTGTGAAGGTCTGGCCCCTTTACTTCTTTCCCATACCATTCAGCTAAATAGAAAGAGTTTTTTTCCAGGAACTGTATTTCTAATATTTATAGTCTTCTACTACAGAAGTACTTAAGTAATGCAGCATTAAGTAAGACTTGTTCCGCTCCATTTTACAAACTATTTAAAAGGTTTATACACAAGTAGTTTCAGTGGCGACTCCTTAGTCTTATCCAATAGCAGCACAAATGGCCAAGTACAGTTACGAGATGTATTTCTCAGCTCATCAGCACAGCTTTTAAGTAGCTGCCTCTAGTAGACAATGACTGGGTATCATAGACAAAGCTTTCAAGTTCCACCTGAACATGAGGAGGAACTTCTTTCCTGTGAGGGTGGCAGAGCCCTGGCCCAGGCTGCCCAGAGAGACGGTGGAGTCTCCGTCTCTGGAGACATTCCAAACCCGCCTGGACGCGTTCCTGTGCCACCTGCTCTGGGTGACCCTGCTCTGGCAGGGGGTGGGACTGGGTGATCTCCAGAGGTCCCTTCCAACCCTACCATTTTGTGATTCTGTGTAACTTCCTTATAAAGGAGACATAAAGAGGTCTACTTATGTCTCCTAAGAAGTCTCCTGTTAAATCACCTATAAAGTAAATAGTCCTAAAAAGTAAATATAAGCCTTTAAAGGCCTTCTTGATGGAACTTTAAGATGCAATAAAAGCCACCACATACACATGGGTGTTCAGTTTTATTCAGGAAGCCTATCATTACACAAGTACAGTACGCTACAGAATGATGTTTTTAGTAGATCCCTACTCTTTCCAGAATCAGGAATGCAGATACCATATTCTATACTTTCATTCGAGTGGCCGCAAGGTATTTGACTACGCAGACTACAGTGTTTATAAAAGATTTTGCAAGAAAAAGGAACTTCTGGTGAAGAAGAGCCTGTAGAAGTTTGATAGTGGTATAGGGCTACCCTGTTCTTTTCACGCATTGAGTTTGTTTTTGCTGATGAGCCCTTTGTTGCTAGCAAGACGCACAGAAGTGAGACTAAATTAAGTCAACTGAGTCTTACCAGAGTCGATGCAATATCTTCCAGGTTATTTTCTAAGGCAAGCCATAAAGGAGGATTTCCTTTCTCATCTGGCACAGACATGTCTGCTCCCCTGGTACAAATAGCATCAACCACAAGAGGGAGCTGTTTTTTTATAGCTAGCTGTAAGGCCGTCTCTCCATCCTGTGTTCTGAAATAGGTACAGTTTGAAGTGTGTTACTACCGTATTATCAAGTTAGGCCTCGTGTTACAGTAGTTTATTGGCAAAAACCAAGAATTATGTCCTCATGTGTGTATTTTTGCTGTAGTGAGACCATACCTCTACAGCCAAGCAAACACTTCATGTTAGTTTTCCATTACAGCTATGTAGTTTACCCTTCTCCTCCCTACCTTTAGTAGCGATTGATTTTTAAAGTTTGAAAAGCGTGTTAGTGTTCTTAGCTCAGAGGCACTGTCATTTCCTTATGTGCAGCCATCATTTGAGGACAGTTCCTTCAAAGCAAGCCTACTGCCACAGAAGCAAACAAATTTGTCTGCACTATGGTAATGCTACAAGCAACAGTCGGACATACCAACTGTTAGAAAACTGAAGTCAGAACAGCAGTATTAGGCAGTTCGTACCCATGACATTCATTACAGTATATATCACAAATTTCAAGGACAGGCTGTCAGTCATATAAGCAGCTAAATGTTTTGTTTAGTCTTGTATCAACGTGTCTGGGAGATAACTTGGCAAGTTCTATCAGAATTTTGTTGCTGGAGCTACATGTGATCAGTTTAGATGGTAGAAAACATGCAGCTCCAACAAGCTGGCAAACAGATGAGACTACAGAAGTTCAGCACCACATCTCTAGGACTTGAGAATCTGTTACAAAGGATCCTGCTCTACCTAGAATTAAGTGGCACCGCCCTCTGCAGCTTCAAGAGGAACTGACCAATGGAGCTGCATATCTGCCAAGTTCACATATGTAAAATCTCAGCCGAAACTGGTGCCACAAAAAGCACCAAATGCATAATTACATACAAATCATGATTCGAAACAAACTTCAAGTCATTACATAAAGGCAGCCATCACTACCTGGGTCCTAAATACACACCCAGTTGAGTGCTGTATGAATTAAGATCTTACCTGACATTTATATCTGCCTGATGTTCCAGCAAAAAGAGTGCACTCTTACTGTCTTGCCTCTGTATTGCCATATGTAGTAGAGTCTGTCCGTCTGACATTGTGTCATTGATAGATGCCCCAGATCCAAGCAGCTGAGCTGCTATTGTGTGCATGCCTAAAGAGTTAAAGCTCATTAGTATTTTACCTTCAGTTCTATAAAACGGACACACTGAAGATTAAAAGCTCGAAGCTTTATTTATTAATTTTCCGTAATTACAGTAAGAGATTTACTGTATCAGTGCTAGAGCCTCTTAAAATTCACATAAATGAGCTAAACCAACTCAGGACTCTACCCAGCTTGAATATTCACAGACTTATTGAATACTGATTATTGAGTCCTTTTGGTCTTGCTTAAAGACACAAGATACGGTCTTGTATACAGAGCTTTCCCATCAGTTCTGCCAACCTAAATGTAGCAGAGTGCTCTTTAACCATACCTAGTCTAATCCTTCATATTACTTCAGATTTTTGTCCAACAAACATATTAATTTTGGTATTGCATTCATAAGCTATTCCGTCAAATATTACTATATTAGATGTTTAGCTTAGTTCCTCCCCCTCTATCTCAGAAGCAGATAAGGGCAATAGTAGAGAGAAAGCTACATTTTGGTTTTCTTTCATTGGCAAGGAAAGTGAAATGCCTGGAGAGTGAAGATGTTTGTTACGTATGGATGGCACGTAGGACTCCTGTACAGAGCAACATCACTAAGCATCCTGCCTCATCTCTTCAGTGCAGAGTATGAGTAGTCATCCCCCACAGAGCTGCTGTTTCCAGCTCAGCAGGACCATACGTAAATTAACTCAGTAGTGATCACACCACCTTCTTTTGGCAATGTCCTCATACTGTCGAAACATCACTTGACTGCAAACAAAAGTATCTCATTTTCCCCAAAACATTCCCCTCCACATTTCAGACAAGAAAGCATCTTCTGAATCAGGACTTCACGTTCCATTCCCCTTAATAGCTACTTAAAGTAGTTCGCCTTCCCTTTGTAGATGTCGGCAGCATCACTGTACTAACCAGCATCTAGAGCAGTTAGCCACGAACAGACAATGTGGTGATCTGATATGAAAACTACCAGTGAGTTCTCAGTGGAACAACTCCACAGACTGCAAGTACAGTTGTGGGCAAGAGGCTCGAGGCTACTTGCTAGTGAACAAGAGAAGCTGTAGGGCTAGAAGTCTATCAGTAAGTCAGATGCGAACATCCAGTTTTAGAAGCTGAAGAATCATTTAAAGCTCTCCTTGACAGCTTCTCACTAGCAGCACGAGCCAGGACATGAACACACACCTGCTGTTTTGTCTTAAAGAAGACTTATCCACATCACATTGACATCAATAGCTTCCATATCTTTGTAAATTCTCATCTTGTTTTGAAGGCACATACCTGTCCAAAGAGCCAATCCCAGCACAGTCTGGTCTCTCGAGTCCTTTAGACTAAAATCAGGAATAATTTGCAAGTTGTTGGTAGCATGAAGAGCATTAGCTAGAAAGAAAGCATATGGAATTAGAGTATTCTTGTACTTGACCTGCAGTCGCACATTTAAAGCTGCAGGAGTAGCAACGTCACATTTTGAAGTAGGCTGTTCCTTTAGCAGTCAGTTTGAAAGATCCGAGCAAGATACCTTGTTTCCCAGATGCGATACTGCTTAGGATTCGGGTAGTATTGCCATTACTGCCTAATCTTAATACTTATACTAAAAAACATTCAACTTCCTAACTAAAAGACTTAACCTGCCCCCTTTCTACCTCCACTTCCCGAGTGGTGTATACAAAGTTTGAGAATGAAGAGTGGAGGCTATACTGCAAGATGGTGGTAGCATCCCTCCTCCTCAGCTCCCTGTGACAGAGGATATTCTCCCCAGCTCACCTACTCCCTCTAAATCCCACTTACAGTAGGAGACAAAACAGGCCTTGCTTCAGCTGTCAAACTCCCTTCCTGCTGCTAGAAACGAGAAGCTGAACTAGTAGCATTTCATGAAGTGTCATTTGCTAGTATTTCAAGACTCAAGTCTCAACTCTACTACAATAACTAGTATTACTCAGTACAAAATCCTCTTGCTGAAAGAGTTGAGGGAGGCAGGATTCTCACCACAGAAAGATGTCTTTATCCATATTTGATTCCAGCATTTACCTGAATGAAATGCTTTGTCAGGGAGAGAAAAGGGATCTCAGTTGTACAGCTGGAATACAACCTGGGGCTAAGCATTCAAGCCCATTATCTACAATGGAGAATTTAGCAAGATTTATGGGCAAGTTAATTTTCTAGTCTTAACAAGCAGATGATTTGAGTTTAAGACTACATTTATCCAGTCTTACTAATTGCTCCACTTAAACAATGTTTATAGGAAGACATGCTTTATTGGTAGTTTGTCAAAACACAGTTTAGATGCCATGTTGACACACCAATCCGCTACAGCATCAATACATTCTGAACCAGAAAAAAACCTACCTTTTTGTTCCAGGATGACTGACACCACATCTGGGTGATTGTAAGCAATAGCCATGTGAAGGGGAGTTTGCAGATAAACATTCTCCGCTGTTGGTGAAGACGCATCCTTCTGACCAAGCACTGCTTCTGCGGTCTGGATGTTTGGATTGGCTCCTTGTTGCAGAAGTTCTGCTGTCAGGTTTGCTAGGCCATGCCTACAGGCTGTATGCAGTGGCGTTTCTCCCTTTAATAAATAGAGCAGTAGGTTAACAGCTTGAGACATGAAACCCAGAAGAAAAGTATCTTTTAAACTACTATGACCAGAAGAATTGGTGTTGAAGAGCTTATGTCCTAGGAGTTGAAGCTCCTTAGGATTTCCAAACTACATGAGTTAGCCTATATTAAGGACTTTACTACAACAGGCACTAACAGAAGTTTAAAAGCGTGTTAACAACTGGTGATGCTGCAAGAACAGTGCCACGAGAATGCAACAGTTGTCTGATCACTAGTAAATATCTGAAAACATGCAGAAGGCTCTCAGCAGGTGTTCCAACTTGCTTTAAGCTATGGTTAGCAACAAGAGCTCTCTGCTATCTTATTTCTGAAGAGAAATAAGGAAATTTTCAGACTATTGTTTGTAAGTTTCTGCTTTTACCCATTTGTTTTGGTGGTTGACTTTTGCTCCATGAGTTGCTAGGAAGAGAGAAGCCGCCTCATTTCCTGCACCAGCTGCCCTCTGAAGCAAGCAGTTTCCTAAAAAAACCCCATGAACACCATTAGAGCATTATTCCAACCACATTGTGATACTAACAAGTGTGCTAGCACCTTCACCACTACCTTACAACATTAAAATTTGAAGCCAACAAGGAAAATCCTACCATTGCGATGCTGGACTGCCACATACACTACCATTTAGCAATTACACATTTTGAAACTGTAAAGAGGATGTTAGGACCTGGCAAGGAGTCCAGATTTTCTGTCACTTCCTGCAAGTCAAACTCAGCTTGGGACCTGTTAAGTGTTCTGGCTCTGGGTAAAGCTACTACCACCTACCATTTATTATGCAGCAAATGCTGCTGAAGCCTCATTTAGCTCCTCAGAGTGCAGTTAGCATTAAGCAATTAAATTACAAGCCTTTCATCTACACAGAAATACAAACCTCTGTTTTACCTGTTACTGTGTCTGGAGCATCTGTATTGCTGCCTCGTTGGATCAACCTTGCTGCAAAACTGTTCTCATCAAATGAGGTTCCATTTACAACAGGGGCATCCTCAAAAGGGTTTACAGACTGATCAGACGATACAGTGATATACTGAACTGCAAGCCACAAAGCTGTGCTTCCTTCATGATCCTTCAGCTCCAAGTCTAGTCTAAAAATAAAAATTAATGTTCCTCAATTTATACCTTTAAAAGTGGTCCTCAATGCAGCTTAAGTTTCAAGTGTCTGAACAGCTGTACCAGTTTATCTAATACCTCACTGACAACTGTTGCTTGCCAAGAACCATACTGTAGCTCCAGTTACTTCAGAGAATTTGTGAATACTCTGAAACAAGCAAGACACCTTTTAGTCGTTACTAGATTTAAGCCCATTGCTCCCAGGAAAAGCACGGCCCTGGTAGATTTGGGCTCCCACTAACTGTAACAAAGAGGTAAATCCTCTTGTATTCAAGTAAACTGAACAAGAATTGCAAATTCAACTACAAAGAAACTGAGTCAAATGAACTCTTCTGCTTCATCACCCTAAGAAGTTACTTGTATTAGTTTTAAGCAGCACCCACGTTGAACTCAAGAATGTATTCAGACGTTTTAAGAGCCTTATTACTCCTTTTAGCTCCACTACTAATGAAGTTATTGCTACATTATTTCACCTACCCATCTTTGAAAAACACAGAGATGCAGTTTGCTTCCTCTTTACAGTAGGGCAAAAACTTACTTGGCTTCTGGCATTGTTCTGGCATCTTAAGTTATGCAAAGCCTTTACGCTATTGCATCCCAAGCCTATTGCTAGCCTTATTATAAGGCAAAAAGGCACAGAAGAGTTGTTAAACTAGTTTTCATATCTTCATTGTACAAGGTAACCTCAGTTTTTTTACACTTAAGTGAGACTTACTGTTTGCACTGGAGAAGCTGACTGAATACAGGTTCATTCCTGACCACAATTGACACGTGTAATGGGGTCCTGTAATTCGAGCAAAGTACAGCTACATTAGTAATACGTGAGAGGCTTCAGATTTTGTCCATGGTCACCAACAGATTTATGGGGTTAACATTTGTCTCTGCCTTCAGGAGAAGTGCTCAAGCACATCTTGAAAGAAAGAGCAATCTCCCTTTTAGTGGGCATGATTCCAATTAATTTAGTAGGAAGCAACTCTTTACACTAACGTAAGAGCTAACCTTCAAGGAAAAAGCACAAGAGCTTGATCTATCAGAACTGAGTAGTTGATATACTCTAAGTCTTCTACATCATTTCATGTACTTGTTTGCCAGCCAAACCTAACCTGTAAAGCATTTTTCAGGCCCTACACTTCAGATAAACACACTGCAGCTACTGGCTCTTTGAGATAATTTCAGTTTCACTGACAGCTTCAAAGAGACTTACCTCTCAGGAATACTATTTGTCATCTTAGCTAGTCTGCTTTACTGTTTGGTGATTCAATAAAGGCAAACTAATTGTGTGCCACATGTTTTAACACTTTCTACAGCTGGGCTATGTTTAATTGGTCATGACAGGGTATCATTCAGCCTGCAACAGTTTCTGGTTTGACTGTTACCCACAGGTCTCAAACCGAATTAATGAATTCACTTTTCCTGCTTCCGTTATCACCTGTGCTTTGCTGGCACAGCTGAGCAGATTCTTAGTAAGCTACATCCAATCACCACAGTATTATCTGTTAAACCAGCAGACCTTACTTCACCCAGTATTTACCTTCCTTTGCTGTCTTGCATATTTGGATTGGCTCCAGCCTGCAAGAGGGACTCTGCTATCTGTGCCATCTCTGCCATGACATCTGGCAAATGCTTCTTGGGGCTGTACGACGCCACAAGGTGCAGAGGTGTCTCCTGGTCTCCCAACGTAGCAGCATTCACACGGGCACCGTTTTTAATGAGAAAGTTTGCTGCAAACTTATCTCCTTTTGTGAAACAAAACAAGGTTATTTATGGATATATACTTTGTATACACTATACACTTCATGCAAGTCCAGAAACTGGATACACATGATTTCCCTCCATACTATACAATCATTCCAATACAAGTGTCTACTCTTAGAATGCCCTAGCACTAGGTAACTTCAAGAACACTTCACTGCAAAGTCAGGATTAAAATATTTCATAACAACCCCTTGGAAAATGTGTTTTGCCCAGAGGTTACATGTGACTCAAGTTCACACATTAGTTTACTTGTTACGGTGATACTGAGTTTGCTAGTTCCTCTATCAAGATAAATACATTGCTGCTTTAATGCACAAGTGGACAAATTGTGCAACTAAACATACAAGTAGTTTTTGAACAAAAGGTGCTATTCCAGAGCATCAGTCAGAAGTGTGTAGTTGAAGTTAGTCATCATCTGTTCAGTCTTGCTACATAAACAAGCAATAACACAGCCTTTGCTCTTGAAAGTTTAGGCCCAATTATATATGGGGTAAGGGCTTCAACAGTTAGACCCACCATGCACAGAATTCCTAAGAACTCCCTCTTGAGAGCTTCTCAGAAGTCAGAATTTAGGCCCACTTCTGTACACGAAACCTTGGACTCGAAACACCGAGATGCAGAGAACGACTTCAGGATAATACTAACTCCCCTTATCCAAAGATTACTTTGAATAGATATATTCACAAGTTGCTTGTCCTGAATGCAAGACTGGAGAACAGAGACAACACTTCGCCTTTATCTCTGTCAGCAAAAACCAAAATCCCATTTTCTGATTTCCATATCTGACATTCCCCCACACTCCAGTGGTCATAAAAAATAAGAATCATGAGGCAAGTTCAGACAATTTGCTTTAGCTCCACTTCCAGAACATGTGATTGTTAACAGTGATTAATTCACTGAAGCTTTGGTTACTGAAAAGCAAGCATTCATTCTCAGAGCTCTAGCTTAGACTGGAAGCAGACATTAAAACTAAAGGACAAATGCTAGTATTAAGTATTAAGAGCAGCCTGCTGCAATCTTTCTAGTGTTTTATAGGGCTGCAACCATCACAACACTGACCTATGCCTAGAAGGTCTCCTACGCCTGCTGATGAAGTTTCATTCACAGGATCAGACACCAGCATTACCCTGTTTAGATACGTAGGAGATTAAAGGAAGAAGTTGGGAGCTGTATTTTGAACTCACATAACTTAAACTACTTTTAAGAGTCCGAAAGAGCTTGCTGTTTAAAATAAACTTATGCTTTTAATTTGCAGCACTACAATACCCATGAGGTCCAGTCACAGGTAAGGTTCCTGTTGTGCTTGGCTTTCTGGAACAAACAGAGCTGCCAAAGTTATCACTGCAGGCAACTAGTAGCACAAGGTGTCCACTACAGATTTTTACCAGACTTTGGCCATGGGCCAAGATGCTGCCGCTCCAATGCCTTCATAGTACAGCAGCCACAGCAACCAGGTCCTACTGTGCTCCAGTTCGCATAAGATGCATTTTCTACTCTAAGGTGGAGAACAGCTCAGTATAATCATGTAGTTGTACTCAGACTCCACCCTGAGAGCTACGCTATCCACTGGAGGTTTGAAGATATTCAGACTGACATAGAAGCATCTCCACTTGCTCTTCATCTTCTTCCAGTCAGTTTTTCCTCCGCTAAAACTGCTGTCCAGTATCAAGGACCCTTGCTGTTAACCATAATCACAAAGAAGCATATGCTACATTCAATCCAGGTCTAGAAAAAAGGCTTCATTTTTATTTATGACTAGGCTGCCATGCTTGATTCAATTATTTGTTGTCAAGTTAGAATATTCGCAGCATCTCCCTACATTTCTTCCTCTAGCAGACAATACTCTACTAGATTGCTTCCGGATGTCACATAGTGTCAGTTTAGTTCACCAGCCAGCTGGCTAGCTTTCAGATCCCAAATAAGAGTTTGTTTGTTTTTAAAGTTAAAAAAAAGAAACAGGACAAAGTTCGTCCTTGACTACAATTTTCTAACTGAAGTGTCAACTACAAAGGGACACAGGAATAAACTTTGGAATATATATTCGACACTAGGAACAACTGCAAGTTAACAAGGCTTCATATCTTATTTACTTACCTCTTTGGATGGCTTTATGTAATAGACTCCAGCCTCTCTTGTCTGCCCTATCTACGTCAGCCTTGTAGTTGACCAGGGTAGTTGCAATACTCTCCAATCTTTGGGCGAGGGCTAGATCCAAAGCAAGATCGCCATTGTGATCCAATTCATTGAGCTTCCCAGGAAGCTACAACACAGATTCCGTCAACTGACATTAGTTAGAGGTATGCTCACCAGCCCAACATCATATTTTAACAGCCTGTTCCAACTACCACAATATTAGACCTTCAGCTCTAATGCAAAATGCTAGTGATGCATTTAGGTAAGCAGGCCTTACACACGAAAAGAATCAGCAGACAAGCATCACCACAGGCAAGTCTACCTAAAGGGCTGTTCCATGAGAAAACAGGACTTCTGTTTGCAAGCCTTGTTTAACTCACAGGAAGCAAGACTAGTACACCCTTAAAAGATGCTGCCTATGTAGGCATATTCAACATAGTACTAGGAAGAATTATTCAATTATTCCTTTAAAATACCTCAAATCCCAACTGGATTAGCACCTAAGGGTGCCAAGTACTGCTGCAGTCCCAGCATCCAATTAGGATTTCAGGCATCTTAACGAACTAATAAAATAATTCTTGATAATTAATACTTGAATAATTTGTCTGTCCCCCTTTTTGGGGGACAACTTATTTGATAGTTGTTTAGAGTGTGTCCATCCGAATGGAACAAACACCTGTAATTTCAAACATTCAACAGAAGAGGAAAAGCATTTGTTCTAAGAAGTGATGCTTACTGAACTGCCATAAAGCAACAACATTGACTACTATGCCATTCAGCTTTACATGTGCATAGCAGTATCAGATATTGACATTTTATTATATCTAATCTGATACATGTAAGATTTTTTTTAAAAGCATTATGAATCACTTCCGAATTATGTCTTTCTAGAGCCCTTACCACTAGACCTCCACTGCATACATAGGAGTAGCTAGAGCAGCAATAAACATGCGAATAAGAATTAGTGACAAAGATCAATAACAAGGATCAGACTGGTAGTTAGGAACTAGTTATTTGAAACACCAAGTTCTAGAAGACAGATCAAGTCAGTCTTACTATACCTGTGAATCCATTTCAATAAGATACAAAAAGACCACATCTTCTCTCTCAACTTTAATAGCCTTATGCAAAGGATATTCTGTCTTTGACTTGAACATTTTATACAACAACTGAGCACTCATGCTACTGAAGTCTTCTTTACGCAAGTCATCCTAGAAGCAATAAAAAAAAGAAATGGGTAAGCAATATTCCTGTTTTGTTTATAAACAAGGCATTGCACAATGTAATTATGAAGTTCACAAAACAAGTTCAGTTAAAAGCTCCATTTTGACAACATCACAAGCAGCAGGAACAATCCAAGGTAGCCTTTTAAGACCAGGAAGAAGCACTCAGGAACTTTTACATTTTACAATTTAGTTTCAAGATCAGTTAGTGAAATTTTTCTTCCATTTTGTCTACAGACATAGAAGACTAGCATTTCACCAGACACTACAGTAGATTAACATCTGGTCTCTAAACTAATTCTCTATCTGGACTTAAATCACAGATTAGCGTTTTCTGACAAAAAGGACTACAACTATTGAAGCCTGACAACTCCAAAGAACTTTGAAAAACTCCAAATAAAAGTAAACAGAAACTTAGAGGTCTAAAGATCTCAGGTTGGAGTTAGTGCTCATTTGACTAAACAAGAACAACCTCATTTCCAGGTAGAATACAGTGTCAAAAGTTAGAAGCCAGAAGCAGGAAAAGGTTTTAAATGGCTGACCTGCAGGTTCAGATATAAGAACCTTTCTTATACATTCACAGATCAAAGCCCTCCCTTCTGCTTTGGCATTAGCCAAACAAAAAAACATTCACATCTGGATGACGCATTTTAGATTTAGAATAACCTAAATCCTCACGCAGTAGTTTGCTGTTGACAAGTCTTATTTTAAAGGCTAATCCATTACTCAGTTAATCAAAATTTCTTCAAAATAACAGATCAGAGCAAGTGAAACTTCCAAGTCAGTTGCAAGACTCCTCACCACTCCCTCCATTACAGAAGATAAATTCTTCCCTGGCTTCCCTGGATTATTTTTAGAAGTAAAAGCAGGCCTGGGATTTGTGATCTGTATAGACAGAAACCAACTATGAATGAACTTCTAAACAGTTCAGAATCCAGATTTGATAAACAACCTTCTTGCTTATTAGAACACAGTCCCTTTTGTTTGGCTCATGTTTAGGAAACTAAGACGCTTTTTACAGTGAAGGATTTCAAATGAATAGAAGTAGTCTTCAGGCTATAAGCTACTTCCCCAGTCAAGACATTCATACCAAGATAGACAATGGACATAACCTCTAAAGACAACAAAAAAATCTTAAGAGAAGGAGCCATTTAACGTGCTTTGTTTCAAACATATAATTATGAATTAGTATTGTAGAGAATACCAAATAACACAGTGTCAAAAGCACATTTTATAAAGATAACTGAGACAGATGGGAAGGGAAAAGTCACTCCTGCCTCAGAAGCAGCCCCTCCACTCACACCAGCGGGCAGGGCAGGCAGATTTCACAGCTTTTTATCAACACTGTTGCTCCTTGCAAACATGTAAGGGTCAGCATAATAGGTCACCTTAATCACTGAAAATTACCAGGAATCCATGTAATCCCCATCCCAACTGGAATGCTTGAATGCTGGCATACCAAGAGATACTCCTGAGGTTAGACAGTACAGTAAGTTAAGCAAAATTCTACTGATTAAGTTCCTATATTCCGCAAACATTTTTCTTTGCTTCTTTCTGACAGTACTTACCCAGTGACTTGCAATTATCTCAGCACAATAGTTCAGAAGAGTGCTAGCATTCAGCTCCTCAGCAGTCTGATAGAAGCGAATGCAGTTCCTGACATTAACTAGTGACATAACTCCTTTTTCACATCTGTCAAAATAGGAAAGCCAGTGTTCAGTAACCAGGAAACAGCTTTACTGCAATCACTCTCACCCATGCTGTAACAGGGTCCTATATACTCCTTTTCCTAGATGCCAGTAGAAAAAGGCTTGGCCTTGCTTTACTGTAAGGCTAAGCAACGTAAACATACTTTAGTCAGAAGCCCCATAAGACAGCTTCCGTAAGAGCAGACTCCTATTAAAGCATAATCCAAGCCGAGGTCCCATGATATACCACATACTACAGGCGCCTGCAAGCAAAGACAGGCATCCTAGTTCTGCTAAGGGAACAAACTGCAGTTCATTCGCTGTTATGAATTAGGGAAGATGTCTATCTCTGCAAGTACTACAATGACCACAAGCAGCTTCTGTTGCAAAAATAGAAAGAGGCATGCCAAATACAGCTAGCGGATTCATAAAGAGAAGAGATAAATTTTAACAGCAGATCCAACAAATCTTTATAGGTCTGAAGTTATTAGTTTGATTTCATAGTAAGAAAATCCAAGTACGTCAAAATGAAGTTAAACATGCCAGTGATTTCCAAGCAGATATTAAAACAAGAAAATGGAAACATTTGTCTCCAGGTACATGTACCTACCAAGACATCTAACAATTACTAGTAGCATACAGCATGTGCACTTGTCACTAGGCTACCACGAACAGACAACAGCTGAGGAATGTTTAGGTAGTACAACATGAAGACAATTCTGGTTGGTATAAAGGCTGAAGGCAGTTTTAGCATTGGCCTTATAGATGTCAACTTCTTTGGACAGAAGAACTGACAGCAATTTAGTTTGCTTCACGTTGAGTCACAGTTAAATCACAGATTAAGAGTGCTATGTACTATTACAGCCCCAGACACAGGTACTTTATCGTTGACTAAATTCAAGTCTTCAAAGTTGTACAAAACTTGAAGAGGTTTCAATTTGTACTCTCAGGCTTCTCACTAACTCTAAATGGTTATTTAGAGCACTCTCTACATTCAAGATAACCTAGCCCCTGCTAGAATGGTGTCAATCATGATCTCCTCAAAACGGCAAAACATTGTAGTGTTACATTAACCTTTATGAAGAAAATTAGCCACCAAGATGCACAGAAGAACAACTATTGAAGTTAAAGTTTTCACTTGTGCCATTTTAATACTGCTAGCTACTTGCCATTGACTCTTCCTAGCATTGTCTTTAACAATTCCTTTCTTGCAACTTTCCAGACCTTGTTACTAACTGATCTCTGCTTTCTCTTAATGACAAATTAGGGTTATTAGTTGACTGGGAGAGGAACTGGAAAGTAAACATAAAAGCTATGAGAACAAACTGCTACAGTTTAACTGTAGTGCAAAGCTTTGTTTCCTGCGATCAACTGAATGTCGTGTTGTATTACTGAAAACCTCGAGACTTTGAAAAAGCAACATTTGATCCAATTGCCAGCAGCTATCATCTTACTTCTAGCCAAACAAGGTTGAAGAGTTCAAGAAGATTCACTTTATTTACCAAGACTCACCTTTCCCTAAGCAGCTGGAGCTGAAATTTATTAGCCAGTTTCATGAGCTCTGTCAAGAAGATATCATCTTCTCTTAGCTCAAGTTCATCTGTGTAGATCCACCGCAGCATTGCCATGGTTACCTCTGGGTCAGCATCTGGTAGAGGGAGCAACAGGGATTAATAAAATACCCAAAGAACAATCGCCTATTCAAGTAGCTGGTATTCCTCTGACTGTTAAAGCCACAGCCACCATGAAACAAACAAAGAAAAAAAAGATAGCCTCGTTGAAACTGTACTGCTTTAGTTCAATCAAAATGTCAAAATAAAGGCAAAACTGGTCAGAACTTGAAACTAGTAACAATGCTGGCACCAAGGAGGAAAACCTTTTTCCATCAGAACACTGTGCAGAGTGCAGGGAGCCCTGTAACATCTACCTGCTACGCAAATATTGCACATTTAGGGGCCAGTGATGCCCCTTTAAAGTCTTTGGTCCCTCACGTATGACTAAATCTGCATCTACACGGACAAACACAAATCCCCTTTTCAATTTAGGAATCCTCCCTCTTTTATATTATAGCCATATGTTATGAACTGTTGCATTCCAATAAAGGTACTTACACCTTGGTAATGACTACAAAGTACTTAAAACGGCTGGGAACCATTTTTAAGAAAGGTACAAAAGAGTCAGTTTAAGAAGCTGGTTAGATTTCAGGTGTTTACAACACTGATCACAAGCCTGATGGTTTTACACAGCAAGAAAAACAGAAACCTACACCACAGGACACAAGATACACAAGCCCAATGGCCAGGGACCTTTGTCACCTAGTCAGAAGCATAGTGACAATCCTACTTACAAGGCTGTAGATGAGAATTACTCCACAACGTAAGATCAGACCAATCACAACAAAAATACCATTCATTTAGGAAAATAACATTAGCCCCTTAAGCTGTTTTGTTTGTTTTTATAACAAAAACATACATGTTCAAGACACTGAAATACCCACCCTAAAACACACATCCTTTACATGGAGGGTTGCCCCAGATTATTTGCAGAGTACTAGACAGTACTTGGGATAGCACACAGGCTGCCTCCTAAGAAACAGGAGGTTGTAGTAAGGGTAGTATCTTTTGCTGAACTTGAAGTAATCGGAAAACATACTTGATCTGTAATATCAGCTCTGCCTTGGCAGAGATAAGAGTTCATTTTCTTCCTCCCAACAAGAGAATCATCTTAAAGAGCAGAAAATTCTGCAGATTACATGAACTCTGAAAACACTCAATTTTAAATGGTGCCTGTACTTTGAAGTTAGGATTCAGGCAATCTTAACTTGCAAGTTCTTAAGAAAACCATGACAGTTTTTAGGGAACAGCTTGTTGCTTGCTACAACTATTTCATAACCTAATCCTTGTGCGATTTATCAAACTTTCTAAAAAGTTTCATTTTACATAGTAGAAAGTATCATTCACTAGCACTTATTTTGAGCATCATTCTATAATAGGAAGCATTTGCATTGTTAAACATGCAAGACTTCATTTACATTTGAGATTCTCAGACTAGCTTAAATGTGGAGCTAGAAACGCTACGAACTGACATCTGCAACAAGACAAAACAATTAACATAAGAGCTTTTTGGTAATAATCATCTGTTAGCATAGCACGCAATTTAAAAAACACTTGGCATCTGTTTTCTTGCGGCTGCAGAAAGATCCATAAATCCTTACACAAGAAAGCCTATGCTGTCTCATAAAACTAGCTTGCTGCTACTTGCTTTTTTCCAGTTTGTCTGCACTTACAATTCATGCTAATATTAAGTGCAGAAAGTGAAGCCAATGCTTAATATTCAACATGCCAGCCAGCAAACCTGCTTAACTTCATGCCTGTTTTTATTGCTCACAAATTAATTGTACAAAACTTCTATACTGTTAAGTACAGCAGAAAAGTCTGTCAAGAGGTTCAATCTGCAGAAATACTGCCCAGTGTAAGCACATGCAAGAAACAGCTACAGGAAAACAAAACACCATCTTGTAGAAGGGTGCCTTTTAGAAAACTTCTCTTCCACACCTATTTTGCAATGTATCAAAGTACCAAAGCAAGTAACTTTTCAATAACACATCAGTATTTGTATTCATTTCCCACACACACTACGTTAACAAGAAGCAAGGTATTTCCATGACACACTTCAGAAAAATTATGCACACTACCTCAAAAAGCCCTGTCCTTAGAAAGGAAGAAGTCAAGCTCCTCCACATAGATTTGTTTTTCATTACGCTTAGTTGATTCTAGAAAAGACAAACAGGCCACCATTCTCAACCCCTGTTCATTAAAGAGAAAGAAGGTAGGTTATTGATTTAACTAGCACTAGCACCAAGTTCACAAGGGTACTACCAAGTTGCAGAGACAGAACTCCATAATTCATGGATTAAGTACCACTTTTTGTGGACAGTAGTAGTCTAAAAGGTACATAAAGAGCCTTTTCCCAACAGGCCCTTTCATCAGTCATCCTAAAGACAATCTAAGCATCATACTGCTAAGCAGTGACTAACCTGACAGATCCAGTTCCTCCGTTGAGGCAAGGCTGGCAAGACTCCAAGTATCACTGCGTGCCGCCAAGACAAATTTGTGAGCATTGATGTGCTTGTCCCCAACCTTTATCTTCAGATCACTGGTAAGAGAAAAAAGTATATACATGTATAACGCAGGCTTCCCCTGTGCTTAGATACGTATGGATTCAGTATCTCCACAGTATCTATGTCCTGGTATCCACATTTAGGTTCAAATTTTTTTGAGACATCAAAATACATTTAATTGCTTAAACAGAACATATTGCCAAATGACACAGTTATTAATTTTTCTAGGGAGAAATGCAATGAAGCATTAATATTCAAAGTGTTTGGGGTTTGGGGTTTTTTTAACCATTTTGAAATAAACTGCAAGGGAACTACTGTAGCAGACAAGAAAATCCAACAATCTCGAGGTTAAATATTTATGTTGCAGTATCCATACTAGTACTGTCAGCTAAGCACCAATGGTTTCAGGCAAGACCAGTAAGAGAACAAACGACGTTTGACAGTAGTCTGAGTACAAGGCAGAGTCCAAGAATCCCCAGTTCCCAGGAGACCAGCTGTCAAGAACACTCTGATTTCATTCTGATCCCTTTAAGACCAGGTTACCCTTTGTAGTTAGAAAGTACCTGCCCTGTTATTTTAAAATCCCATAGCTTCTAAACGTTCTGACTGTGTAGATGTATTTTCCAGATCATTTTCTGAAACAGAGCAATGCTATAAACTACAGTGCAAAATACAGAGATGTTACTTAACAAAACTTGCATTAGAACTTACTTCCTCTCTCCTTTTATAACTAGACCACTATTCTACGCCTTTAAAACTCAAAAGCTGAACAGAATTGAAGTGATCCAGCTCTTCTGACATACGCTACCTAACAAATCTTTTACCCAGCATGCTACAGTAGGTTCTGCCAGGCACAGAGCATTTTCTCAGCAAGGCTCAAGAAGAGATGTTAGAGGAAGGAAATTTTAATCAAAACTATGTATTTCCCCCTTAAATGACTAAACTCCTTTACTATACTGGCATTGCTTTCCATAATAGCAAAGACATTGATAAGCGTCACTGTAGTCTCACAACTACATCAGTTACGGGATCTAGATCCTTAATGCGCCTGTGGAAAAGAAACCATTAAACCTAATTTTGTGTCGACATTCAAATATACAGTATCACTTATACCATTAAGTCACATATATCACCATCTAAGACCTGTTACATCATATAACCAGACAGGCCAATTTAATCAGGTTTCTTTACACAGAACAGGAGAACAGAACTGGTTTCAAGGGCATACCCTTTCAAGAAAGGAGGGCTTTCCAGCTGGTAGAAGATACACTGTGTAACTAATCATCAACTAAGTACAGATCAGTTTAAAATTACTTCTGGTCAAAGGGAGCTTTGCTGTTGACAGTGTAAGTGGTCAGTTTTCTTTAAACTTGTCTTAAATGTCAGTCTCAGAGATGAACTTCTACTTAGAGCTCTTGATTCAAGAATTGGATTCACTATGCTACCTGATAGTGGCATGCTCTTCCAACTGCAATTGCAACCAAGGACCCTATTCATACCAGGCAGTAGAGAAAGATTCGTACCTATTGCAGTCAAAGTCAAAGGTTCCTGTAATGCCCCTTTCCCCAACGGGGAGTTTCTTACCTGTACTGCTCCTGCTGATAGAGTTCAGATACAATGGTAAGAAGTCGACTGATGAAGGTGTCACTGGCATTGTCTTGGTTAGCCTGGGCAGCCAGAAGGTTGCATCTCCTTTCTGTATCAGCTAGTTTCTTCTGCAGCTTTACATACTCCTGGCGGAGAAGCATCAGGTGCTTTTCCAGCTTGGCCACCTCCTCTGCAGAGGCACACAGTGTTACTACAAGATTAAAACATGCACACCTTTGTTTTGCAGCTGAAGGTAACTTGACCCTACAAGCGTACCACACATCTAGTTTAACCACAGAACACACCACTAAGAGCCTCTCCTCTTCCACACTACTTGAGAATCTCAATCCCAATATTAACCTTTTTATTTTATATCATTGATAGCCATAAACACAACGAAGAGTCATCAGAACGCAGTGATAGAAGTCACTTACAAAGAAACTTCCTGAATCCTGTCCAGTCAAGAATACTATAAGTTTTCTAAAATCATGGGAGTCTGTGACTGTGGGAGTTACGGTGAGGTAGAGGACTAACTCTTTAGTTCTTACCCATTCATTCAGTTTAGTGAAGATGCTGTTTGATTTTACAGCTGAGGCGTCAACCACAAGTGAGCATTAGAACAGCTGCTGATGTACCATATCTACCTCAGAGTACTTAACTGACCTGTTTAGAACTCCACACGCTGTCAGCTAAGAAACTCCTTAAGAAATGGCCGGAGTGGAAAACAGATTCTCCCCAGAATCTGTGTTGTAAAGGCCAGTCAAAAAATATCTAAAACTCTAGTTACTACTGGCACACACATACACTCCTCCATTGGGGTCAGGTCCATGGTGGCTATTGCAATTCAGGAGTAGCACAGCAACAGCTCCCGGGAATCTGATCCCTGATCAAGTACTTCCATCCCATTGCAGAACCTGCTTTTCCACCCCGCTTAAATGGTCACTCCACAACATGTTGTGATAAATTAGTACAGTGAACTCAACCCAGGCCACCTATACGAAAAGCCTCTACTTCACTGCTGGAAGGAAACATCTGTACAGGTGCTTAAAAACAGTCCAACTTACGAATACTTATTCATGGATTAGTTGCACAAACTATATGTTTGTGCTCAATTGATTATTTCCCCCACCATTAAGATGATTTTCCAAATAAGGTACAAATCCAAAACCAGTCCATAATGAGAGGGGGCAGGGAGGAGAAATTTGGAAGCTAACCAACAATTTTAAGTGAGAAAGTTCCTACAAGATCACTCCTTATCAGCCAGGAATTCGATGTTCAACAATTTTTCTCAAATATTTACTGAATGGAAGCCACTACTACAAACAATGAGAAACTGAGCTCTCTTGACCAGTGTTTTCTTTGTGCTTCTGCAGAAGAGTTCGACAGCAGAGCTGACCTTGGCCTTGCTCCAACACAAGTCCCCAGGGCAGAGCATCCTTCTCTAGCTCAGCTGCAGACAGAACGCCTCATTTAGTCTCTCCTCTACAGACTGCTGCAGCAAATGCTCCCTCGTAAGTCTTTTAACTTAAGAACTACCGTAATGGATAAACAGATGTTAATTTACCCTATTTTACTCTTCAGTTAATACTGCTTAAGCAGGTTTGGCAGCGTACTTCCTTCAACAGTCTTTTATTTAGCTTCATCCTTTAAAAGTTAATAGATATAATCTCTTTTGGGATACTTCCCTTATTCTAATGAAATATACTATGATTTCAGAATTGCGCTACCAAAACCACACCAACCCTCAAAGAGGGTTTGAAATTCTGCTCTATTCTTTCTATTTAAAGATAATGCAGTTTCAGTGTTCCCAGAACTAGGAGGACTTGGTTTTTTAGCAACTGCTTCTTCCTGAGTGATTCATAAGGAACATGTCAAGGGTGGCACAAAGCAAGTCCTACTGTTACAGTAAGGAGAGCAAAAGTCTGATAGAAGCCAAGAGCAATTACTGAAAGACACTCAAGAACCACACCAAAAAGTAGTGTATGAACACCACCACTGTTCATACAGTGAGTTTTTTAGGTGCCATTCAAATGCTAGGAACAAGACATTGCCTGCTGAACCTCACAGCATACATCATCTTGAAGAACTACTGCATCTTCCAGTCAAGCAATGAGAGCGTGGAGGTGGGAATAAAGAATCAGTACCAGAAGGTAACACCCTGACTCCAAACTACTCTGATGTCAATAGGACACAATGCAGAACTGCCTTAAACCCTCAAACAGTGATAGCTTAAGCTTTATGCATAACCGACAATCAAGCTTGTTATTGCTGCTTCCAGGGCAATCCCAGACAATCACTGCTGGCAGTGGAAGTACCTCAAAGAGCTGAAGCTTTGAAAAAAATCTTGTTTTCAGATTGACAGCATACACTTCCTGCAACCTCAGCAAGAGGGACTGGTAAATACTTGCTTGCTGTAAAAATTACAAGAGCTGTTGCCCTGGTTTGAGGTCAAACATAACCAATAAATAAGAGCTGCTCTTATTCTACACGACAACATGCACACCAGCTGTGTAATAGCTACCACTGCACACTTGCAGTTGGTATTTGATCTTACAGCACATTTCAAGTGCACATTCAAGACATTCCTCAATGTCCAGTTAATCAACATTCACTGCAAAAGAGCAAAGCCTCAAGTTTTCCCTTTAAAGAGTTAGTAAGAGAATTACTCAAAATAAGAGTTGCTTTAAAAGCGGAACCTGTTCAATCTCAGGTAGAAGCACCAGCTCCATTTAAACAAGTAGCACCACAACTTCAAGTTTACTATTTCCAGTCCTCAATTGCGGAAGGGTGAAGAAGTGCCATCACTTTTTAAAAATCAATGTAAAATGACCATTGTATCTTCAAGCTGGCAATCGTTTTGACAGAGCACATATTATTGCCAGTCTACATTATATATGACCATTCACTTGACTGCCTCCCAAGTGTAACGTGCAATTGCTGCACGCATACACACATCTAATGGAGATCCTTGCATCAAGACACCGAAAGGACAGCCTTACTGGATGATACCAGTAAGTCTCTGGCTAAACATCAATCCACATGCATCAGTGAAGAGGATGCCTGGGTTCACCAGAGAAGCACACACAAAGTAGCTCCTTTTCTGAGCCCATAGTTCAGGTATGGTGTTAACAGATGGCTGGACAAGAAAGTAAGAGCAGTGCTTGTTAACATCTTTCTGGCAGCTAGACTAGCATCTCATGAACTGGCAGAAGTTTATGCTCCATATCAAAGACTTTAAAGAGGACTTCAGAAAAGGCTACAGACATTTTCTCACAGGAGAAGGCACTCGAGAGCAACTAGACAGCTGAATTCAACGAGATAAGTAGGGAGGCAACAGGCAGTGGGGTGACAGATAGCGTGTACCAAAAACTAGAGGGAGGGTCTAGTGGAACTCGTTACACCGCCCATCCCACCCACCAAAAGCAGTGACAGAAACAATATGGGTAAGCACTTGTTTAGTTATGAAGTGGATCCAAGTGAAGTATTGCAGAAAAACATATTACTTCCTTACCCCCTTCAAGTCAGGTCCTTCGTCCACTGTTCCACTCTGACTCCCATCTCCCCAAGGCTGTAAAAGTTACTGCTTTCCTGTTCTTCCTCATTTCTGCACACTTATGATCTTTACCCCGACAACCATCCCAAAGTACTACAGCATACTTCCTGCTGCTCTAGACTCAAACTTTAATCCAACAATTTTTACCTGTGCCTGCATATAACCTAGTATCCTCTGCTACTGGTGGAACAGAACTCTTACAGAAGTTACAAGAGGAAGCTCAGCTCGTCTTTATAAGCTGTTCAATCAATTGGTAGCTAGTAATTGCAATAAATCTAATTCAGGACTTCTGCACATAGAAGCAACATTTCCATAAGAAAAAGCACTCAGCTTCCAAGCAGATAACCTTCCTTAATAAGCCTTCACTTTTCATCTGACTCTCCGATACCATCGGTTCTTAAGTAGCAATGTGTTGCTGCAGATAGGTACTTTGTTTGAACAGACAAAATGAGCCCCTCTGCCCAGATATTACAGGAACTGAGTGGGGAGAGCTACAACTCCAGTTTATTGCTCCTGTTCATGCAGGATCACTCATTGGTCATGTACTTTCGTTAGCCAAAAGATCAGAGAATTACTTGAGTTAGGGAAGAATCTTTGGGAAGTACAGATGTCTGAAACAGGACTTGCATCAATTGCAGGTTCATTCTGCAGAGCACGACACTGAACCAGAGTCTCAGCAGGGAAAGTTTCACCACCTGAAGACATCTAACGCCCACCAGAACTGGGCCACCAATGCTTAAAACAAGCCTAAGCAGCTGGTCAGCTAAACATGAAACAGTGGTATTTCAGCACACAAAGTTAGGAGTTGCTCTAAAGATTTATTTAGCCAGCTTGACTGCAGCATCCCCTTGGCTGAAGCCTACCAGATCAGCATCTCCTAGTTAATCTTCCACAAGTGGTTTTAAAATGCTACCACTGTCTGAGAGTTGCACTTCAAGAGCTGAAGGCTGTCCTTCTAAGACTGGAAGTTAGAGCCTTAATTTCCTTTGTAACTTGGGGCATTTTAGCTCAGTTTGCCGACTCAGTTTCCTCCAGGGAGGAAAAGAGGAAGCTTCTGTCTTGCAGAAAGGAGTAGGACTGTAAAGATCCAAGTGTTTTTTTCAAATCTCATTACCTCAGTTAAATTAATTTGGAAGTGGTGTAATTGATAGCCTCCAAGCTATCAATTACAAAACGCCCAAGCAAAAGCAGTCTCGGAGTTCCGCAGATCTCATCAGAGCCCAACTTCGACAAGAGGACTCCCAGCAGCAAGTGACCTGCAGCGCGGCCCCTCTGCCTGACCCCAGGGAAAGCCGCCGGCCCCCCGGGCCTGGGGCAGCCCCGGCCGGGCGCTGCTCCCCGGGGACAGCCGCCACCCCTCTCCCGCCGCCGCTCCGCCCGGCCCGGTGCGGGCAGCGGGATGTCCCGCCGGGCTCCGCACCACACAGAGCCACAGCCACCCCAAAAACCTCCCTCCTGAGGGGCCACGGCGGCCGCGCCAGGCGCGCCCTACCCCCGGGGGTGTCAGCCCGCGGCCAGGGCAGAGCAGAGCCCCCCCCGCCCCGCGCCATTTCGCGTTCACCTGGGGGGCGGCCTGCCCCACCC
>VYZM01022949.1:486192-511687 GCA_013398915.1 Dromas ardeola | reverse complement strand
AAAACACGCAAGCCTCCCCCCCCACACACCCCGCCCCACAAACAGGCAATGAAAAAGGCAGAAAAAAAGTCACCCACAAAAAGCAGTTCATTCCTATCTTGGACTAACTTAGTCAACTGAACTTCCAAATGAAAGCGCTTAAATCCCTTGGAAGTTAAAAACCCAGCAGGCTGCTCGAGGGTGCTCCACGGCCAGTTTTATTGCTATACCCAATTCAAGAAGTATGTGCAATTGGGTTTAAAAAAGGGGTGGGAAGGAAAAAAAAAAAAGCACCTTTGAGACTACAAAGGTCATCATAAGAGAAAACACAAGCAATTGATAGCAAATCCTTTCAGGGTTTAATTAGGAAAACTTCAAGTTCTTATGGGGGAAATAAAAGGGAGCACATTTCCAAAAACCAGAAAAGAGATACTAAACTTTAATAAGCAAGAGATTTTAATTAAGCCTCAGTGGGTCAAAGGAAAATTAAAGCGGGGGGGGGATGAGGGGGAAACAAAAAACAAAACCCAACTTTATCCTAATTGGTTTTAGTTTGACATGCTTCGCAAGTTGTTGTTTTGTTTTTGGTTTTTTTTTTTTTAAACTGATAGGAAATAATTAATAGGGAGAGAAAAAAACCTGCTAAAATCTTTAGAATTTACACAATTCTATTCCTAACTACAGACAGCATTATTTGGTACAATGTGTATTTGTGGATGTACATGAACAGTATATATATTATCCGGATCATGTTGTGCTATGTACACATCTTTACAATTCTTCCTGAAGGTTAAAGCAGTTCATTAGATTTCAAAATGCGTAATCATCTTGTGTTGGCACTTGTTAGGCTCTTGTCAGCATTGATAACTGGCATGTTTTATTGCAGCCCAGTTCCAGCCAGTGTTTGCCAACTTGTAACAACAGAAGTCCAGCAATAGGTGGGTAGAGTGCAGGAAAAAAACAGTGCCATGTTTCTCAATTGAAGACCTACAAAGAAATCACAGTTATTAAAACAAAACCCCTCATCATCCTCAATTATTTCAAAGATGTTAAATAGTGTTTCAAGCTCCAGGAAGATAATCATTACTTGTTCAAGAACTTTACATACCTCTAAACAGAAGATGCATAAATCCAAAATCATCCCCTGAGAAAGACTTGGGCAAGTTCAGCATACTGCGTACCCAAGCTCAACTATCAGACTTTCAGGCTCCCGTTACTCGTGTTGCTTGTCAAGTGCATATATAGTGTGTAGACGTTTGATTATTCACACATAGAGCTGAACACTTGTAGATTTATCATTGAAACTTCTGTGTATCACTTACCAGGAATGATGGATGCTGCTTCAACAGCAAAGTGCAGCACAAAATGGCACAGCAGTGCTTCAGTAAGCAATAACACCACTGTTACCAAGACACCGTGCTTGTTTGAAACTGGCTATATGGCCCCTTCTCATCCAACTCATTGCCCATCACTCACTTAGGAGGAGTCACCAGGACTTAGAAAAGCTCTTGCCTTCCAAAAAAGCAACACAGCCAATTACTTAAATATTTGTCATGAGCATTGTTTCACTACAGCCAAGTTTAACATGGCAACAGAGCTGAGGTTAGTTGAGGATACTCTGGAACGTTACTCACAGTTACTCCCTTTCTCCAAGACAGAAAAAACTGCCAGCTGCATTAACAATTCTTACACTCTAGTTAAAGGCAGTCGTATAAGACATTCAGTTCCTTTGCTTAGCCTTGTGATCAATATTAAGCATTTTCATGCTTTCGCTATACTGGAGAAAGTTCCATTCAATCAAAGCATTTCTGCGGAGAAGAGATACTGCAGTACTAGTTTGGCACAGCTGGAGCCTTCCCCCACGCCCCCCACAATTCTTACAAAAATCTAAGAAAGGAATTATCTCCTGTACCACCTTGGTGAAGAAAAACTAACTAGCAGGGGCATTTACTAAGCTGTTCTAGTTAGACAGTAAAACACCTTTAAACGACATTGAGTGCCATATTTCCGCTCCCCCCAAGTTTTGTATGCTGAAGTTAACTCCTACATATGGTTTTGGGCTTCTCTAGCCAAACGGGTCCGAGTAGTTTATTTGCCAAACCAACCATTAAGAAAGGGCAGCTCCAACATGAAACTGTTTTGCTTTGAAAAGCAAGAGAGGGAAATTATTAGCTAGCTGAGGAAGTTTTTCCTTGGCATACCAAGATTAAAGTGACCAAAGGCCAGATATTTAAGGGCCATGTTCTAATACAGAGCTTTCTGCAAGAGCTTATTGTGTGGAAAAAAAAAAAATCCCATTAAAACTAGGATGAGATTGTCCAAATTAGAGTAAGTATCTTGAGTCAGAAGCTCATTTTTGACAGGGTGGCGTAAAGTATAAGTATCACGTCAGCTACTCTCAGGTCAAAACTTGTCCAGGCTCTCAGATATGCTACAGTTCAGTTTCCAAGCAGAATATACCTGTTCTTCTGAAGTCTTCCCCAGTAAAAAAGTTTTTTGAGCTGCTGAAGACAACACCAGCTCTTTCTTAATATTACTGATGGGATATTCTACACTTGATCTTTCTGATGTGCTAGTAGACTTTTTATTAAAATTCCCAAAGATACCTGAAGCAATCCTTTCCAAATGGTTCCTAAGAATCTCACTGAAGTCTTATTTAAAACCTATGTGCAACACACCACCAACATCTGCAAGATAAACTCCATACATATATATATATATGAACTTGAGATAGCAAGACAGGATGCTTATAAGATTCAAACAAGTGTTCTTCACAATAATGACCATGAAAGAATGATTATTCTCTTCTATTACAGCTCTAGTAATCCCTAAGCACTATTAATAAAGCAGGATGGACACTGATAAAGAGAATTTCAACTTCTGAACAGCACAAATGCAAGAGTACTAGAGAAGTTCTCCAATCTTGACAGAAGAGACTGTTACTGCACTTGAAAATTCTTTTAGTCTTTAGTATCACATATAGCCAAAAAACTCTGAGACCATGCAGCTGAGATGAAAGGTTGTTTGGTTGGGATGTTTTTTTGCTTTTGAGGAAAAAAAAGTTAGTTCAGCAACACTTAGGCAGGAAATTCTCAACTCAGGTAATTGACTTGTCTTTAGAAGGATACTTACCCTGAAAAAAGTGAAGCTACTAGCTGCTGAATAAGTGTCACTCAAAAGCAGTTTCTTGGCTTTTTCTTACACAGCGGGCAACTTTTCTTTTAAATTCTCCATTTCTGTCTTCTCTCCATTCTTTCTGTAATTGAATAGACAGCTTTCAGACACCAGTCCTATAACAGTGTACAAGTTCTAGGAAGACTCTTGGTGTTTTTAGACATTAGCCATCTAGTCAACACCTAAATTTGCTTACAATCATTGAGCTAGTCACTGAAAGCCTGTGACACTCAGGAATTTTGAAAGCTTGCTCTGGGTTTCTATGCAAGCTGCTCACAAGACACAGCCTTTCTCCCTTGGATTGCAGGCATTCTCTGAGACTAACCCAGTGGCTACCAATATTTCACAATGCCTAGGCCAAAATCTTTTTACTTGAGCCTGCGAAGTAGCAGCAAACTCAAACTGCAGACCACAAGCTATTGCTATGGGTTAGAGAAAATGGCTGTAACTGCAGTGATGAAAAAAAGGTACACAGCTACTGTGGAGTCAGTAATTATTCAGTGATTTTTAGGACCATTTCAACTCCCTCTCAATCTAACCAGGACACTCCAGGATAGAAATACAGAAGTCACAGTATTCAGAAGAGGCACAGCACTGTCCTTAGAAAGAAAACACCTCCTAGTTAGATGTGGCTGCAAGATATTGGCTCCATGAGGAACACCTTAACAGCACATCTATGGCAATAGTCTGTGACAAGTACCTGATTTCAGAACTGCATAGATGAAGAACCAAGATAAAGATGAATAGGAAGACAGGCAAGAGGTAAGTCTGTATCCAGAGATGTGCACACTATGCCCCACAGGAAAAAGCAGAGCCAGTTTTAAGTTTTTTGTGCCTCAGATGAAAGCACAGGAGCATCATACACTGTGACTAAGGTTGACGTGTTGGGTACTGGCAAGGAAGCAGTGGGAAAATACGAAGAACCCCTTATTTAATGAAAGAAGTTCTACAGTTGTTAGTTTTTGATATAAGCAATATATTCTTACTGCAGGGGTGGGACAAGTAGTTAAAAACCCACATGCACTGTTTTACCTGAAGCAACATAGCACACAGCACCACCTTTTCACCCCCTACTTTGAGTGAAGGCTGTAGCACATTTGAGTGAAAGTTCGGATAACCAGTATATCCGAACATTCACAGCCTCCAAGCTCACCTACCTAGTCAGCATGTTGGAAAGCCCAGCATGTCTTATCTTTCCAGTGAAAGCACAAATAAGGCTACTAATTAATTTGTTCTTTTTCAGCAATTAATACAGCATTTGGTTCCTTGGATTGGGACCTAGAACAGCTTACACAAGATGGCTTAAGGCCAAGCAAAGCATTGAATTTGTGCCCTCCTAGCTTCAGATTTAGTTTTTGTTTCTGCCTTTTATATTTGTAGTTCTATGAAGCAAGTGTTCAGAATTGAATAGCAAGCAAAGTTTCCAATTTGACAGCAATCTCTCCAAAGCTCTTCTTTTAGGTCATGAACTGTTCTATCTGCATCTCACAATATCTATTCCAGCTCTCGTCCCTCATTTTTCTCCCACTCCAAGAGACAGTACTCCAACATGCATAGTTCGTTTTTCCAGGAAGTGGGTATATCCCCTGCTCCTATATGCTGTGAACTGCCTGTAACACCTTATTCTCTAGACTCACTTAAAACTAGAAATTAATGAAAGCAGACCAAGTATCTTTTAGTAACCACCAAATACTGTTGCTGCAGTAAACTTGTAATTCGTGAAGTAGAATGTGTCTCAAGAGCAGCTCAGAATAAAGCATGAGCTGGTGATTCTTCATTACCCTGATGAGTATGTTCTGATTAATATGAAGAGGATGCAACCTACAATCCAGCAGGAGAGGCTAAACCGCCCAAGCAGCACATTAAGTTTAAAAGCTACATGGAACATCTAATACCACAGTCAGAAAAAAGTGACAAGCATCGAAAGGTTACATCAGTGATACCTCAGTACTGTCTTCACAGCTGGATTTGGATTTAAGTTTTTGTTCTTTCAAGCTAGGCTAGAAAATGCTGTGTTTTCTTAAGATACTTTCACCCTTTACCCTAAGGTTTAGCTAAACAAATACATAGTTTTCTATCTAGCATCTCTCTCTGAAAACAAAAAAAAGACCCACAGGAAAAATCACTCTGAAGTGGCTGGCAGAGAGTTGGGCACACTACAGAAAGATTAAAAGGCTTGTGATAAGCTGGGAAGGTGACAGACAGAGCTAAAAGTATAAGCTTTTTTTCAGTGTTAGGTCTGCTACATTCAACATGCATGAGTCTAAACTGAGGAATTCTAACTGTACTTTTAGCATTTCATTAATAACTTGCTCCTTCCGGTGCACTCAGGTTTGCCATCAGAAAAGGTCTGTGTTTCCTGGGTATTTGTTTCCACCAGTAATGTGACACAACAAGGGGAGGTCTGACACTCAAAAGAATGTTAATCAAGGGAATTCTTCACTACAACCTCTTGTGTTTATTTTCGTTTTTTTCCCATTAAGTTTGTTCCACATAAGACTATTCCCACGATTTTTTAGCAGAGCTCAACGACCTTTGCAAATGCTAACAGCATAGTAGATCACAGGCTTCAGGAAACTAAACTCCCACCCACTTTGGGAAGTTATAGCTAGCTTGACAGAGCAGGTTAACATGCTTCTAGAAAACTTTGCATCTTCCGATTGCCAGCTCCCTTTTCCTTACTACCCCAGTTAAAAGACCTAGAAATTCTCTTTTGTGACAGAGTATCATGTATTAGTCACTGCTGAGCTGCAATTCTAGAGTAATTCAAAGGAAAGTATGTTGGTGTATCTCAGATGAATGGGACCTGAAGTCTGTTCTCCTACTCCCCTCAGAACTGAGAATTTTTCCCTCCCCAGCACAAGTAGTTATTAGTCTAACTGCTGTTCTGCTATAAACACAGCTCTTCTAGAGAGCCGACAGCCGTGTTTCTACACTCATGCAGAACAGGCCATGCTCCGGAAACACTATGCTGCATGAAACACTTGTGTGTCACTTATGAGAGAATCCTTCCTGCAGATTCACCCTGGTCTTCAACTACATGCCAGGCTATTCTTCCTCACTCCTTAGCCAGTGGTTCTAGTCTGGGACAATGCTTCCTCCAGAGCTGACGGCCGGATGCCTGGTGAAGCTTTCCAAGTACATTCTCAAAGCCCAGGCCTACACAATCAAACCTACTGCTTTAATCCATGACCCAGGGAGACTGCTGTAGAAGAGTGAATGCAAGAAGTCACAACATAATCATACTGAGGGACCTCACCACATTCTCCTCCCTCCGTTCAAATCAATAAATCTGTTAACAGCTTTATAATTTCAAAGGCAAAAAAATTTTGCTGCATTATACTAATAACACAGCAGGAACCAAAAAAGGTTCTAGAATATGCTAACTTCTGCAGCTAAACTTAATGGCAGTTGTAACTGCTACATGTATACAGCTACATAGGATTTTACGGCCTGGCTTCCTTGAATTTTTAAGACTAAAGGAGCTGAAGTTTATCCATTAAGTACCTCTTGTACAAGTTATTTACTATAAACAAATGCATTACTACATAGGAGAAATTAAACCACTGCCTATGAAATCTGACAGCATCTTTCCCTTTCAATCTGCAAGAAGTTTCCCAGGGCTAACTACCAATTCTGTTTCACAACATGACTACTTTTCCCAACAAAGAGGTAGCCTTGGCCTGTGACACAAAAAGTTCTTCCAAAAGTTATTCTACTGTTTGTCAAACTAAAAGCAAAACTCCATTGCAAGTTTAGGTTTCTACACTGAAGACAATTGGCAGACCAAGAAAAATCTTACCGCTGCATCAACATTAGCAGGAGAATCACCATTGGGATCTGCCAGCATAGAAATAACACTAATCATTATAGTTTCCACTGTGTGAATGGGAAGCCAGCGTTCCTCAGGTTTTTCATAGCCATATTTGTCTTCTCCAGGCTCATGAAGAATTGAAATGCAGACATCACCATTCTTGTCAACTACAAAATAGAACAAGGCATATTTCAGTAATGAACAACATGCTGGCATTTCTTCAGGATAGTTAGGGAACTGTTAATCTTCACTCCACCTAGTCTGAAAATACATTGAATATGCTTTACAAGAAAGGAAAGTAATTAACTATTACAGAACACAATCTGTAATAAATAGGGCTTGGTGGAAGTCTGTTATGACTGGATTTCTGGCAGAGAGGAAAAACTTAATTCCAACATCAAGTTGCAACTTTCAAGACCATTTACACAGGCTTCCACTAAAGCTTTTTCTGTTAAGTTCAAGCTAGACATTGACTATTTTCCACAGCAACAGATGGATATTACTGTAATATATTGGAATATGATTTAAGCTACTGGAATTAGAAACTGCCTGACAAGTACTCTGATATTTCCAAAATGAAACTAACACAGCATCAAAATTGTCTCACTGTCCCTTATGATGGGAGCACTGTGCTGGACTCCTCCCAGCTTTCAACATCTACCACTTCAGTAATGATTTTAGAAACCGAAGAGCATCCTTCCATCCCAGTAAAAGCCTTATTCCACTTTATTTTATGTTCCCACCTATGCCCAGCTGTCCATAAGTAAGCAAAACATCAGGAGGGGTCTTCTTTGGATGGACTAAAAGATGCTGTTATTTCCTTTCATGCTTCACTGGAGGAGGACAACCTTGGGCCTTCTATATTGAACTGCCAGATTAGTAATACTAAGATGAAATATTTGAAGGTATAACAAAAGGCAGTCAAGTTTCTCCTCAGACCAGAATTTTACATGTAGGAAATAAAATATCCCTGAACAGTTACCAAGAATTCAAGAAGCTACTTCCAGTAGCTTCTGAAAATACTTTAGGAGCAGTCTCTGAGCAGCACTATTAAAAACTGTTATGGTTATTACTTCTTCATGAAGCGAAGATGGCAAAGTAAAAGCAGAGTTTCATATTTCTAACTTGAACAAAAATGTATCCATTTGTCTTCACCGCATTTTAGTTCTCAACTGCAAAAAGAAATTGAAACTTTGACATTTCTTACCATTCGGATGCCAGATTTCTGTGATGAATTTCATTTTTGGCGGCCTCAGTGGATAGTCTTTTGGAAAAGTAAGATGAGCCTTGAAAACACCACCTTCACTGGGGAATCAAAAATATCTTAGTAGAGTTTCTTGTAAGCGTATGCTGAAGACTGGAACTTACTGATGTATCAAAAGCTCTAAGTTTACCCCTCACAAAGCTTAACATCATGTTAGTAATTAACAGTACCATCATTTCCATATGCAATTCAAAGAGTTTCTAGATTGAGAAGATACTTTCATAAGATACTGCCAGTTCCCCAACACTGTATCTTTTTTAGAATTAGGATGATATTCCAGAGAGGAAAAACCACATACACCACCACTCCCCATCGCCCACCTGGAGAAAAAAAAAATTGCCAAGGAATTCACCATTTGGTATTACAACTTACATTTTTCCTCCCAGTATATTTATTAACAGCAAAAAAAAAATATTGCCAATAACTCCCCTTCTCAAGTACAGCCCAGCAGATACCTGTTTATTTTCTTCCTTTAGACACCTCAGTCCTAATTTCTTGATACCAGTCTGCAGCAGTGAGCCTCAATGAAAAGTTACAGAAAGCTTTGTAGTTGTGTCTACAGCATTACTTTGTAAAAAGACTTTCAAAACTACCTCTTCAACACTAAGCTACAGGGACTCAGACATGACAGTGAGGTGTTCTGCATTAGTTACCCACTGAACTGGAAAGCAATAATAGACAAGAGACATCTAGTTTTTATGTGGAGTTACAGGCCTGTATTTAATTAAGGTAACAGTGTATTGTTGGGGTTTTTTCCTAAATTACTAGGTTTCAATATCTGGGAATAGTCCCTTTTGAAAAATGTAAAGCCTGTATTAAATGGAAAGCCTAACAGATGGAATACTTCCCTGTAACATTTGTCCTATTACTGTCATTTCTTGTAATTGAAGTTTGTAACAAAATTTGAAGTTGCAAAGACAAAGATTACAAAAACTGGAATATAACCTCCAAAGAAGGTGGCGTGAGATGTGCGGTATGACGAGCTACTCAGTAGCCATGCAGACAAAAGAACTGGTATAGAAAAGACAAAGCTGTTCAGTGCAGGAGTTTGGGTTTGGTTTTTTTTCAGTATTTGTAAAGGAGTAGGAGCCAGCATCCAAAGCCCACAGGCTACTGAGGAAATAACAAATTCTACCACCACTAACCAAAGATGTGCAATTCTACCGAAGTGTCTAAAAAAAAAAAAAAACACCAAAAACCCCCAAAATCACTAGATTTAAGTGACTCAGCTCTTAAAGTAAAGCAGCTGAGGGGATCTGAACCCACGGCATTGATTTTCCACACTTTTTAGAAGAGGCAGGCAGTTTCCAAAGAATCCTTGATCTAGGGAAGGATAAGAATTCCAGAAACACTGGCCATTTTAACATCCATATTAGTCAAGACAAAGGAGAGTTAGATTACATTTATTGATAGCCCCAAACCAGTTAAGTCCTTTCTTTCAAAGTTAAAAAGTTCTCCTTTCCCTTCTTAAAGGAGCAGATCCTAAAGCTCCTAGGCTGTATGACATACCTGGCTGCCCCTCACCAAATACAGCTCTAAATCGATACACGTTAGAAACCAGCTAATGAAGTACAGCTGTCAATTAAGGGAGATCAGTGCCATTTTTAGCAATATTCCTGATAATGGGCTCTCTGTCAGTAGAGTCATGCACTGAGTCTGAAGTCTTTTTAGGTAAACTCAGAATAAATAAAGTGGGACCAGGAATGAGACTAAAGGTTGACAATTTTGAACCGCCTGGTTAAGTTAAAATATTATGTTCTACTGACATCATAAAATGGACCAGGGAGGATTCAGAATAATGCTACTTTGAAAAGCAGCAACTAAGAACTGGAACAGAAGAGAGCTTTTGTCTAAAAAGCCTCAAAACAAGCTCAGCACCTTACTGAAGTGGGGGAAAAGTGCAACTGCAATTTTTAACATATAATAAGAGGTTCAATTATAAGCAGTATTTCTGCTGTGGCCATGAGAACATAATGGAGCCACTACAAAATTGTTCAAAAGAGGTCAACAGAAGTTGGAGAATTCATCTCATTCGAGACTTGAGAATCACAAGGTAGAGAGCTTGAGAAGCAAAGCAATTCAATTACTGTCCGTAAGTACTTATTCAGAAGTCTGCAGACAGAGATATACAACAACTTCACGATGGAACTAAAATTGACCTCAGGTAAATGTCACTAGGCTTTCTGTATCAGTAATTTACCCCTGGAACAGCTTAATAAAGGAGAACAGAGTTCATCTTCAAGAGCTACACTTTAAGCTGACCTCTTCTGGGCATAGAGCCTTCTCCCAGGAGCTAGAATAGATGATCATTCATACAACCTCTATGAGAAATTGTTCACTCAATTAGCCAGAGCTTTTTTAAAAAAACGAAACCCAACCACACGGCATGTGCCAGAGTGCTTCAGGTATACAGCAGTGCAAAAAAGACACAGAGAACTTAAGAGTCCAGGAAAAGAAGTTACTGTATGAACTGCACAGTTTTGTGTTCAAATGTCAATTTAAGAACCCGCTCCTCAGGATAAAGATGTAAGCTTTCTGAAGCCCACTGTGCAAGGTTTGCCAACATGTCAAATTCAACACTGAGGTACTCTAGGTCATGCTAGGAAGTTCTGCCATCTCAAACTGACAGGACTTGAGGCAATAATTCTATGGTCTGATGCAGTTTCCCCACTGACATGCCTCTTGAATATTTTTCTACAATAACCAGCATGAAGTTGTAATGGTTTAAAATCATACTATCAGCTCAACTAGAGCCTCACTGCAATAACAGCAAATAGTGGATTATACCCGCCTTAAATACATAGGAAAACAGAAGCTGCCTCCAAGTATAGCCTATTCTTTTTCTACACAAGCACAAAGGGTTGTGGAGTGTTGCATTTTCCCAGGGGAGCAAAGCAGTTTAGAACTTCTATATAGCAAATTCAGCTGTTTACAGGTATTTTACTAGCAATAGAACAGCATTACCTAACTTAGTCAGTATGAAGATTTAGGTTAACTTCTACTCACTTAGACCAAACTAGAACTAGTAAATCCAAGTTCACTTAAGTTTCTGTATAAGTATCAGTACTTACTATAGTGTATCTGGAGGACCAATAATAAGGACTTCCCATCGATAAAGATCATTGTCATCTATTAAGCCCGCTGAAAAGCCTTCCACTGGATTTTTGTTGAGCTCTGTGTAGAAAAAAGAATTTAATAGTGACTTTAGGTGTCTGATATGCATTTGCTGGTTTTGCTCATGCCTCTATATGTGAACAAAACTCCCCATAACTTTCACTGATTTGGCACCTACTGATGGGACTTACAGCCTGGATGAGAATCCTCAGCTCCCTACCACACACACCAGCATGCTGCCAGAGCTGAGACCCATAGTCTGACTCTAAAACTATCTAAAGCACATGATGAGCAGAAGGGCTAAAATAACTCAGAACTGTGTAACACGGTCTCCCAAACTAGGTACCACTAGGTGTGTGTACAAGTCAGAAAACAGATTTTCTACTAATAAAAAAGCCATACTGCTTTGTAAGAACCCTGAGGAGCCAGATTAAACTAAAGTCTACCTTTAACTCTAGAAAATGTTAAACAGAATAACGAAGTGACACAATGTTTATATTTGACACTAACATCCTGCTTCCCTTAAATGATTTTTTTCAGAATCTGAAAACATTTGAGACCTGTGCCCAGTGCATTCTGGAGACAATGATTTATTACATTCTGAACTACTAGAAGAGAGCATAGAAGATAAGCTGTTATGCTATTTAGGTTTTGAGGTTGTTTTTTTCTTTTGTTTCACTGTTTTATCCACTTGTGACAAGCAATACAGGATTTTAAGTTTATAGCCTACTGCATATAGTTACTGTCAGATAGAAAGCGTATCTGGAAAGAGCTGTGCAGAAGTTAGACCTAGATGCAGGCTCCACTGAGTTTCTGTTTGCAGCCTGCTCCAGTGAAAAGCGTAAGAGTTGGAAATAAACACCTCAAATCAGTTCTGCCTAAAATTCAACTGGAGGCAGGGGAGTGGGGTGGGGGGGGTGTAGAACATCTCTTAATCAATAGCTTCAGGTCAAAAACTAATTTAAATGTCATATTGACACCAAAGTGAAATTCTTGATCCAGCATTTCCAACAGTACGTACAAAGTCCTGATGGATCTTGGGTATTTAGGATAGGGGAAGGGGAGAAAAAGCTATTCCTTCAACAGATCAGCAGTTTCCAGATTAAGTTAGGGATTTTTTTGTTTTGTTTTACAATTGCTAATGCACTTACTTTAAATCCTGTCAGACATGATACAGCCCTCATTATTATATTCCACAGTACAGTAAATCTACATGTTCCTTCTTTGTAAACCCAGTAGCTGTATTTTGTTTTGATTTCTAGGCGTTACAGACTTAAGTTCAGAGGTCCTTGTAATGCCCTCAGGTACATGCAGAAGAACTTCAGGCAAGAACCTCATACCTTTACAGAGAAAAGGCTACCATTAAGTCCAAACTGATTTGCAGACAGTTGGCCAGTTAAGTTCTTAACTATTTAAAGCATCGTTAAAATAATGCAAGAAGAATCAATTCAAGCCCCAGACAGAACAGTCCAAGTCCACATGGGAAAAAGAAAGCTCTCAGCTCACGTGAAGGATGAAGGTCCTGAAGGGGTAGATAGCAGGAATACCGACTGACTTCGGCCGTTGGTAATTCAGAGTCAAATTTATCCACATAGATGACTCAATCTTAAAATCCCAAAAAATGCATTGGAAGGGCTTTTCTTAGAAGCTACGCAGCAGGAGTTTAGTTAATAGACGAGGTCAACCACGCACCCTCCAAGTCACAGGACACAGACTTAGGTATTGAACCAAATCAGGTTTTTTCAAGACAACGCAAGGCAATACCACAGGCTATTTAAGCAAGATGCAAGCTTCAAAAACCAAAAAGCTATAGCATAGCCACACATCCACTAAGCAGACCAGTTTTCAGCCTCTGGCATCTATGAAACTTTGGGGAAACAGCTGCATGAACTTGAGTAACAGTTCTATTTAATTTTAGGTGAAAGGGCCAGAGAGACTAGGTAAGCATCTCACATGAAGTAAGGATTCGCCAGTCTCTTACTACCTACCAGTCTCCCTACTACAGGCATTTCTCCAGCATCAGATATTAGAAGTTTTACCACATTAATAGTTGAATATAACCTGCTTTTTTAAAAATCCTGCATGCAAACAGTTGTCTATTGCTTGTGCAAAAAAGCCACCTGTGTTCAGGACACTTAAGTCATCCTTTCGGATATTATATTAGTATTGTAATAAAGAACATCCAGTATAACTACAGAACTCAATGGAAAGAGTGCAAATATTAGATTTGAGTATCCCACCTTAACACTTTCAAACCTGAATTTACGCCTCAAAAACACAAGTTCCCTCATTTCTGCATTTCCACAGGGAGAAAATGGTTTATGTGAAGTTCTGTGTAAACTGTTGGAACTCAAGCTGCTCACATTTAGCTTCCTTATTGTTTGCTAGTAATCACTTCCCAGTGATAAGACTGAACAAGCCTATTAGAAGACAAGACTCCAGAAAATTCCGCATGCTTCTCTGTTTAAATATGCTACACTATTTTTGCATCCAACATACACATTTTCTTCTCTATTTCTTCATTTGTGCTATTTCCATTTCTTTTTACAACTGCCTCAGCCTCCAAAAAGCTTTTTTTTTTAATCCTTAAGTCCTTTGAAACATTTTTCATGTATTTGTTCCCAATTAAAGACAGCTCTTACACTCTGACTCCTACCTAAGAACTTGCAGCACTACATCACTAGAGATCTTGTGAGAAGCAATAATACTGCTGGATGCCAACTCTTGTAATACAGGAAATCTGTAAACTGTACAGAGGGGACAGCCATTAACAAAAATCTCCAGTTACAGAAATTTGCTTAGTGGATGCTGCCTATAAAGCAAATTATGATGTTATTTCTTTTACAGGAAGTGGCATCAGTCTCTGCTTGTAAAAGGTTCTCACTTTCCTTCCATGGCAGCAATATTGAAGCATAGTTCAAATAGCTACTGCTTGCACAAATACTTTGAGGTAAAACAATGGATATAAGCTCAGGCACCTTCTCCACTAGAGGTATGTAGAATTACCATAGTTAAAAAGAGCTCTTCCATCCAGATTATTTATGCTAAACTGAACATCAGCTAATGGCTGGTTGGCAGACAAAAAAGGAAATGTCAGGAAAGTTTTGCACTGGGACATGAAAAACATCCTCCTTGGCTGCTTCACCATGGATAGCTGGGAGCTGCTACTCACAGAACTTGCAAACACTGAAGCCTACAGTTTGTTTGGTTTTGATTTTCCTCCCTGGATATGCAGCCAGTGCTGCGTATCAGAAGAGTTAAAGTAGTACCACCAATCTCTTCATGAGTTGAGACTCACACACTAGTGAAATCCATGCACCAAAATCCCAAATGAATAGCAATGCCACTCTGGCAAGAAAGGAGTGCACACACACGGCTCACAGTCGGAGAGTCAGCTGCTAGGCGAGGGACCTCTGCCCACCAGCCACAGCCTCTGGTGACAGTGACACTGCACTCAAGAAAGCGAGACACCTGTTCCCTGCGTCTGTCATTTCCTACCAGCTACAGCAGTTAACTACTTGCAGCCTGAACAAGAGTTTTCCTAGACAAACACATGGAATGTGAGAATGCTTCATTAAACAAAGGATTCAAATCCCTTCCCCAGCCAGGGAGAGGGAACAGGGCCTTGGTGCAGGTCCCCTACAAAGTCCTGTTGAAGAGCTAGCCTACAAGTCCTGGAAAAGCAGAGAAGTCAGACACCTATGCAGAAGTTAATACCTCCACGTTATTTTTTTAGCACTTAGTTCTCCTTTGAGATTTCTTGTTTAGCTAAAGCTATCCTGTACTTTTTAAACATAAATGAGTACATCAGCACACTTCCATCATGTCCATGCCTTAATAAGTGAAGTTTACTTGCTACTATATATTACACACTCTGGCTTAGCATTTCTGCCAATATTTTCTGCATTTCTCACAGTTTAATATACTATAAATTTTTTATCCCAGACAAGAAAAAGAAAAGTCTTACATTGAGTCTAGAAGCAGTTTCAGGTAGATCCTTCCCAGCTGAAGCAGCAGCTGACAGCCAAAGCAGCACAAGCCTGGAGAGCCACCAAGCAGCAACATACTGGGGAAAGAATCCTGTGGCTGCTTATAAATTAGGCATCCAGTCCCTTTAACCCCAGTCCTGAACCAATACCTGATTTGGGAGGTAAGGAAGACTACAGGCCCATAATACAATAGACTTGTTTAAGTCCAGAACAGACTTTAATGTCCAATGCCTCATCTCCCACGTGATCTGTCAACACAACTCATTGCTCCTTTAGCGACTTAGCTCTTATTAAAGCAGAACTAAGTTACCATTGCCTCAAACTTGAGCCAACACAGTACCATAAGCTATGCTTCCAGTTTCAGTGTTTAGTTGACACCAAGCTACTGATGTTCCCACACTCAGTAAAAATGCCTTTATGTAAGCCAAGAGACTTTCACCAATCCAAAAGCAAAACGGCGTCAACAAAGGTGACTAAGCAGAAAGAGCCTCATGGCTACATGCAGCAGCTATGTACGGCATCTAAACTTTTCAGCTTGACGTTTCACCCAGCCAGCCACTGCATATGAACACTTTAGAGTATTTTAAGCTACATTACAGTACAAAGCTTTCAAAAATATAAGCGTCCACATTATCTTTAATAGCAGCCTCTTTAGTAAGTTACACAGTGGTTAAGTTTTATGGAGCCAGTGGATTGAGTCCAGTACAAAAACAGAGAGCGGACAGTCCAAGTCCTAGCTGTGGCTTCTGGAGAAGGCCTCTAGTGACTTACATACAGGTCCCAGAACAAGCAGGTTATACCAGAGCTTTACATTTCCTATACATTAGGCTTGTTTTTTCTTGGTTGCTTTTTGTGAGTCTCAGCACTAGTCCAGGAGCTTCCAACAACTGTACAGACCAAGAAACCTTGTTCTAGACTTCTTTTACATACCCCAAGCTGTGACTACCATGTAGTTTATTACTTAACTGAGGTCAGCCATGATTTCCAAGACTTTCCTTTCTGCCTGCATACCCCACTGTAAGTCTCCGATTCTAGGAGATTAGGGCTGAGATAATGATAAAGTAACATGATCTCCTTGCACAGACCTATTCCCAGAGCTCTCCATATTATCGACTTTGATCATGTTCTGTCTTGCTCCACAAGCTCATCCAAGAAGTTCAGACAAAACATAGCATGAGATACACACACACTTCTGGTAGCCACTTTGGCAGTGACAAATAAGACAGCAATTAAGACAGAACAGTCTTAGTCTCAGAAGGACATTGTAATTATTTTGGAGTGAAACTGGAGAAATAAAGACAAGCCTGTCTTAAGAGACTGGCAACTAATTTCCAGTGCTCCATGCATCATCCCCTGTTGATAAGGGCAGCACCGTAGATTTCTACAAATCTAATGCTCCTCTCAGTTCAGAGAATTTGTAGGGAGGGTTATATAGTTAGCATTAACAGGCAAGTTGCTCACAGAAGTCATCTCAGAGCAGTGCCACACAGCTTCATGCACTGCTGCACCAATACACTTTGCTTGCCATCTCCTCAGCTCTACCTGTACAGCCTTCCAAGGATTTGCAGTGAAGCAGTTCTCGGGAGGATGGATGACGAAGTTGGGGGGTTCTTGTTTGATTTTTGGTTTTAATCCTGATCAGCTTCCTAGCCAGGGCTACAGCTCAGCTGTGCAAACAAGAGGACAGCAGCACTAGCCCAAAGCGACGAGGCAGAAGCTCCTATAACTACCACTATAGATCTGTGGATTAAGGTTATAGTACCAAAGAAACTTGACTAGATAGAAACTGGAATTATTTTACTAGTAAATTGTCATGCTATTCTAGACATAAGCCAAGAATTAAGTTTCTTGATTGTGCATGTTCTGTAGCTCCATGGTCACATGAGTTGTGGCATACCTGAAGACAGACAATTGAAAGTTCAGGTTAGCTATTTAGTTGAAAATTGACTCTTAACACACCAACCAGAAGCTTGCAGGTCTTTGGTACTGTCTTGATTCTTTAGGAGTTCCCCATAGGCCTTTAAATCCATGGAGATGGCCACCAATAGACATTGTCAATGCTACTTTAGACACTGATCTCAACTTCTAGGTGATAAAGATAGCTCTCTCACACAATCTCCATTAGACCACAGATATCCAGCTGCCCATTACTGAGCCCATGATCTGTTCCCATGCACCATTTTACCCAAGAGTTGTAATGACAGGAAAGAATAGAGATGACCTGTTTTGAGACATTTTCTTTCTGTAGCACTCTTCATACATAGAAGCCTTCTGTGTACGCACACTCAAACCAGTCCCTTTCCAACATCCCACACCTACTGTACACAGAAGGAAGCAGAACCTCCCCCTGATGTGTTTGTCAATAAGCAAATGTCTGCAACTCTGTAACTTAAGCCACTGAAAAGCACAGCGTCCCTACTAAGCTCACAAGTCTTTTCTCTCAAGATGAAGGTGGTGTTCCAGTTACTTTCCTGTGCAAATCAGTTTCCACGAAACACTGGAAATGAAAACCTTTTAATTCCATAGCATTCTGTAAAGTTTTGAAGCAGTTATGCTTTCAGAATTAAGCTTCTCAGGAGTAAACTTAGAACATACATTCAAATTAACAGCAATCATGTATTTTTGGTAGAAATTGAGATAAACTGTTTCCTGAAGAGCCCTCTTTGGATAGACTCATTGAGGCATGCTGTATATCCCAACACATCAGAATCTAACAGTTACATCACCCAGGTTAAAATGGAGGTTGAACAGGTCTGTTAAAAAATTGGTTTCTAGTAAGGTCTGAATTTTGGGGGAAATGGTATGAGGAAAGGAAGAACAATGGTAGTCAAAAGAATTGAAGAACCCCCAATTCTGAAGTCCACACCTGAAGGGAAGCAAGTATCTCATCAGGAAACATTCAGTGGTTTGCCCATAAAGGGTCAATTGCAGCACAGGGCCACATTAATCTATTACACTTGGTATAACAGAAACACCACCTTCTTCCCCCGCCTTGAGTGTTCAATGCATGTTTCCACTCTTAAGAGTGAGAAAAGTGTTAGGCAGGTACATGCATCTGCCTGTATTTGAAACTGTCACCCTCAGCTGCATTCAATAGAGATCTTATCAGGATAAGTAGTTCCTGAGACTCCATGATTATCTCATCCCAAAGCAGATGTCAAAAACAGGTCAGATGAATTACACTCAACATGTACTTATTTCTCTCACCTACAAAGGAGCCTGCAGAGCTTCAGATGTCTACTGCGTACAACTACTAGAATTTGGCAAAACAAGTGTCATCCTAGGTGCCAGCTGTGTTACTGTAGTTAACATAGACAGCAGGAAAAGTTCATTAACTTCTTAACAGCTGTTTGCAAATTAAAGCTACAAAAAATCGTATCCCAGTATTTTCTGAGCAGTCACATACACATCAGCAATGAAACAGCAGCGTTGAACAGAGCTAAGAGCTCTAGGATGCGTGTGGCTTACATACAAGAATAGAACACGATTCTAGGAAATCCACTAGAAAGTCTGTATCACAAGACTATGCCATAGGGAGATGTCAACATCTGAAGAGCTCATCAGGAGCTTTCTTCATCATATGCATAAGTTGTTGTGCAAGTCAAGGACAATTTTCCAGCCTGTATTCTCTCTTGCTTATAATATGAATAACAGGTTTGCCTATTCCAATTTGAACTACATTGTTATTCAGAATTGTTTTCAGACATTTCTCTAAGTGACTCCTGACAGCACCACCTTTTATATCAGCACCAAGTGCAAGACAACTAAAAATACCAGCCAGTTTGACATACTAAGTAATGTGATGACTGCATGGAAGTAGGTTTACCTCAACTAACAAGTCACGTACAGAAAGTATGTATGTGAAAACCTTTGCAAAGGGTTTCTATCAAAAAAAATATTTACTATTATTCCAAACCTGTACAAGCACTGCTAACATTCATGCCCAGGAGAGCAGTTATTTTTATGGAATCCTATTTCATTTAGATTCCTATACTTAGTGTTCTTACAAGGTCTGGATATCTGATCTCTGTTCCAGCTGATATGCCTTGGACCTGAGAATAGGAAGAAGAAGCAAATATGAATGCTTGCAGGGTGGCCTAAAACTTAGGCCTACTAGATTCTGTAAGTGAAAGATCTTGCCAAGACCAGCCTACTGACAGATATCCACACACCACTGAAAACTGAAGCACAGATCAGGTGCAACATGGTGATAGCACAGACCAACATGTGAAGTGTTACCCAGATTCCGTTCCCATACATTGGGACAAGCAGCAGACTGTGCAAGTTTCAAGAGTCACATGCCCCCTTCCTCACCCAAGCCACCTGCTCGTCTTTCTCCAGGCACCTAACTGCACACTCGTTTCAGTATTTGGTTATACTTTCAGAACAGCAGCCACCTTTCGGTTCCGTTCCACTTCATTAGAACCCAATCTTTATGCTGGAAACAAAATGCTGAATTTTATTTTATTTAATGCTTCTTCCACCCTATTCCACACCAAGACTTGAAGCTTACTTCTGCAGAATACCCCACATGCTTAAAGACTTAAAAAACCCCAGCCTTACAGGTAGCAAAAAAGAACATCTAGATCAAAAGAGCAGTTGCATTAAACATACTAGAAGAAGAAAATTTAGCAGAATGTCTATTTGAGGCAAACAAGTTTTACCTACAAAGTTCACTTATTTTCAAACTGTTTAGAATAGGGCTTTGGGGTAAGGAAAAAAACCCAACTTGTACCAATACCAACCACAAAGGGGACCAAGCAACGCTATCTCAGTTGAATATGCATGTACTGTTCCAAGTCTTCCTTTGCATAATTAAAAAAAAAGAAATTGGAGATACAGAAGATTGAAGGCAGCATCAGTTGTAACTACAACATGTGGTTTTATTTATTTGATTTATCCCAGATGAGTTTCTCTTAAAGCAAAAAAGAGGTATTTATAGCAAAACAACAAATCCTCATAGTTTACATTTCTGCAGCAGATAGCTCCTTAATACCAAAGGTGGAATCACTATCAATCACGAAAGGCAAGATATTTTAGTGGGGTTTGGGTGATTTAACACCTCCAAATAAAGATCTTGCCAATAAAGCAGAAATACTTATAATGAAAGTATTTTCCCAACAGGTATTAATTTCCTCCTTATTTCACAGGGTGTCCAGCAGCATTCTCCCATTCCACCATTCTCTAACAGAACAGAGCAAAGTTACTTTACTGCCAAATCCAGGTATGTCCATATTTTGGTGTAACTTACAACGCCTTGTTTGGGGGGAGCGGAGGAGGAAAGAACTCATCATTTATGGTAAACTTGGTTCTTTCTCTGAAAGATTAGTAAGCGGACCTAGCCAGAGCCAACTGGCTGTGACTACAGCTGCCCCATCAAGGGGTAAGCTTATGAAGCAGGTTGTTTTTGCTTCATCCTGTTCAAGCAAGTGGTTAAGTCATCAAGCCCCCCCATTCTGAGGTTTAGCTAAACCTCACTTTCCAGAACTGCCAGCATCCCTGAATTTTTGCTCTTGTGACTGCTTTCATAAATACTGTTTTCTTTGAAGAGGCAGAGTTCAGCTTACTTCTGCAAGAGGAACATTTGAAAAACTAACATGTGCGGCTCGTAAAGTTTGCCACAAGTCACATCCATTATGTTATTTGCAGTGCAACAGAAATTCAGGCGGCTTGTACTGCTCAGACTCTAGTCACTGTAACAAGACATGTGTTTTAGCAGTGATATTATCTATAAAGTCAGCATGAGCAAGGTGGCTTTGATGCTTCTGTCAATCCATCCTCACAAGAAACAGGATTATCTTATCTGCTATAATGGGGCACTGTACTGCAAGCATATTGAGTGGTACACACATGCTGTATCTAAGCATCCCGAAAAGCATCACAGTAACAAAGACTGATGGTTATCTAAAAATATAAGAGTGCTTTAAAACAAAAGGGGGTGGGGGGGCGTGTGTGTTACAGCATTTTAAGTGATACTGAAGTCAAGTTTGGCACATGTAGGACCTTGGAGTCTTAACTGTTCAGAATAATACAGAATATTACTGGTCACACAAACAAACCTCTCCAAGGAAGCTAACAGCCAGACCAGCATCAGCTTAATACTTCAGATCAGCGACACTCAAATGATTATCTTGTATACAAACCTACTGTAAGCCAGTAAATAGCCAGTACTAAATTGTAAGCAGAGGCTTCTTATACTACCAGCCACCCAAGAGATAGGCCATCTCAGCTTCAATCTATAAAGTGAGTTTAATTCCATAATTCCCTCAGAATTCACTACTCAAATGTTTTAAAAGAATTCACTACTCAAATATTTTAAAAGTCAATCCTATATAGTCACCAGAAATTCAACTAGCTCAACGTTACACTGCAAGAGTTTTTCCAAAGAAGTTAAAATTGTGGAACTGTCACATTAAGTATTTAATACAGTTTCCCAACTTGTTAATTTTTAATTACACATTTTTACTTTGAAATAGGAGCTGTATACACTTTAATTTGAAATAATGCCATGTTTCTCATGTTTGAGAACAATATTAGTGTGGGGTTTTTTTGTATCCCAAGTTGGAGAGTATTTACAACACAATACAACTTCAGACAACAAGGGCATGGTTATTCCTCTGTTGTCAGCGATCCATGTTTATGTTAAAGAGGACCTGCACTTCTGGTTCCACTGTACACTACTGATTTAACTGCATCCTCCCTACACGATTTTGCTGGATGAACTAGACAAGTCTGCCTATTCTAACAATTCTCTGTGTCAGCAAGGATTTGGCAGAAAGATGAAATAAAAGCATTCAGAGAAATGCCTCAGTTGGCAAAACCCTTGGGCTTGACAGCTCTGGAGACTGGAAGAGGAGCTTTACACTCCTAGTTGTCTCCTGCCTCCTTTTAAAGAGCATAAAGTTTTGGGGCTGTACAGAAAACAGTTTGTCCTCCCTGCACCTCCCCTGGGGGGTGAACTCTCTAATCTAGAGCTATACCAATCTACGTACTTGCCGTTGACTTTTTTTGGAAGTTCAGAGGCACTTCATTCTTTTAGTTTTTCCTACACCTTACCCATAAGAGGAAATGTATAGGTGATGGCTTCTATTTCACATTATTACCAATCCACAATAAAGTGCCTTTCTCCTTCAAAAAAAAAAAAAGAGCATCTGTAAGAACAAATACGTTTATTGAATTTTAAGAGATTTCCAGAAGTTGCTAGAGCTTACAGTTATACAAAGAAACAGCCGTTTAGCTTCACAGATATCCATAGAGGAAAACCTCCCTTCAGCTCGAACTAGTTAGACTAGTGCTCTAACTGGCTTTGGTAGTCAGAGATTCCCACTCAGCAGTTCCTTTAAACACTTAAAAAAAAAAAGAAAATAAATAAAAACTACCTAAAGTTCTGACTATCTTGATTTGATCTGTTCTTGTGCCTAAATGGAGGCAAGCACATGTCAATATAAAACCAGCCACCATACTAATTCCCTGGTGACATAGCTCAATGTTTCATTAGCAAATATGCTGTGAAGCTACTTAGTATTGGGGGGCAGGTGGGGGGGGGGGGAACAAAACAAAAAAAAAAACCAACCCACATCTAACTTGAAGTTCTATTTTGTGACTGTCATTGAATATCCCTTCTCCTAGAGCATTACCAGCATCCAGAACATGCCACTTAAGTTGAAAAGCATGTTGTATATACGATGTTGTGGTCCTAGTTACCTGCTCAAGTTACAATACAAGCCAGCTTGCTCCAGAAGAAATAGAAGTCTGTCTTTATACACTTATTGGAGCAAGCTGGGATTATGTTACCAAATTTCATCCTGTGTTTTGACAAGACCCTTGGTTTTAAGTCTTACTGACAACCAAGACAACTTATCAGTTGACCTTCACTTTAACAAAGTCTTCAAAAACCAAAACAACTCATTGAAGTGTTACATGCCATAAACACTTACTTTCCGCACAATGACTCTGTTAAGAACAAAAGCATATGGGAGACAAAACAGGTAACTGTTCTAGAACTACTGTTTTACATTCCTTTCTCCTCCTGTCACTGTTTTTTTTTGGTTTGGTTTTTTTTTCCCCCCTCTTGGCATTGAAAACAGCCATCCAGGGTCTCACCCACTAAAAAATTTCTATATTCCTTGACTGCCTCACCATTATATAGGTTTCAGATTCCCCCTTCAACCCCCCTCAACTTCTGGATGTCTTGCTCCAAGTCTAACAGCTCCAATTTCAGATCTCTTGTGCTTGAATAATGCTAGTTTGACAAGTGAGTGATCTAGAGCAGTTTAAACTAGTTTAGATCACTAAATCATACCCACTGCCTGTTCACTGTCCTCCAAAACCCAACCACGAGGTACAACCCAATGACTCACCACACTTGATTTAACGCAAAAGCTGCATGGTAGCAGAAGGACTGAAGTATCAGCCCCACCAGGGGAAAGAATACCACAATGTTGATTTTTGTTTTGAGGTAGAACAAGTAGTGTGGGTGTAAACAAAGGGACACATTGGAGCAGCAGAGACTTGGAAGAAGACAGTCAGCAGCAGGGAAGGAAGATCAGACATCATGAAGCTCAGTCTCTGCATTGCGACTTCAAGTAGCCTGCCATCAGAAAAAGCAGTGTCAGAGTCCAGTTTCAGCTCAGTTCAGATGTTACTTAGGTTATCACGTGTGGCAGAAACTATGTTCTTTCTCAGGTCAGCTACTCAAGATAGGACTTCTGAAGAGTTCAAGACTCTTCTTCAGAACTCACCACACACTACAGTATGCACACTCACAATCACTTTTAATATGGTTTCAATTCTTTTTTCAATAGATGAAAAGGATTACCAAAGGCACTAATATTACTTAAAACACAAAAACCCCGCAAAGGAGTTGTACGTTACATGCAAATGGTTGCAGTACTTGAATCAGTACAGTTGAACCAGTAGCAGTAACAGGGGCAACTGGAAAAGCACACCAGTTTTTACCATTACACCTAAAGCCTTCAGAAAAGAGTGTGCAGAAAGGTAAACTGACCTTAACCCCCAAATCTAACAGTCTACAAGTCTACTTACGTATCCAACCAGCCTGTGCTTACAGAAGACCTTACAAGAGAAGGAAAAAAACCTACACAACAGAAGCTGACAGCTACTGCTTATTATCGAGAGGCTTCAGCTAAATGTCAAACTTTCTTTCATGAAGCACAATTAGTTGGTTAAAAGAGACATTCCAGACAGCCAGAGAACTATATTAGGTTACCAAATGCTCACTTTTATCCAGTTAGAGAGCAACTACTCGACACTATTGCTTCCCTAGTGGGATCAATTATAGGAAAGAGAAGCTTTGCACCAAATCCAGAGTGGAGCTCCTGTAGTAAGCCTATACCTAGTGTTATTAGCATATCCGAACATGCAGACACCTCACTGAATGTCAGGAACAATTTCAGTAGTTACTAGGGCGTTAAGAGGTCCATTCTTATGTTCAGGTGTGCAGCTGCAGTATGTATGAGATTTTTTTTTTTTAAAGAATGTCACCTTAAAGAGATAAGAAAAAAATAAATCCTGTAGTAATAATTAAATACATGGAAGTTTCCTCAAACTTATAATCAACTAAACCCAGAAGATAGTGCTGGAGATGCAACAAACACATCATCTAGCTTGCTACACCTGGTTATGCAACTTCACCTCCTTACTGCTAACAGTGTTGTTTTCCACCCTTATGCTTTCAAAGACATTACCAAAGTCTCAGGCCAAAAATCCTCCTCCAGGAATTTTTCTGTGCCACTCAGTGACCCCATCCCTCTGTCCGGCTACTCAGCAAACTTCAGCCAGCGCTGTATTTGCCTGAGTCTAGGTACACCTAGCACACATCTCCTTATCTGGGTATGAAGCAATTTTTACGTAACTGACGAAAAAGGCAATCAGATTCGCCCAAGGTGCCGAGCAGACCCGTGCGTTTTCTCTGAGGGGACGACTTTACCCCGGCCGCAGGAACCCAGCGGGCAGAGGACGCGGGGGCACATGTGGGAGCGGGGGGAGGGCGCGGCGGCCGGCTCCTCGCCGCACCCGCCCGGCTCGTTTCTCTTTAAATCTGGCAGCCAGCGACACATGGAGCTGCATTGTGCGCCCCGCCGCCCGGGCGGCCCCGCGCATGCGCCGCGCCGGGCCCGGCCGAGCCAGGTCCCCTCGGCG
>VYZM01022949.1:471061-484989 GCA_013398915.1 Dromas ardeola | reverse complement strand
GTCCTCAGCCCGCCCGCACCGCGCCCCGCGGGGGTCTGGCTCCGCGCCGGCCGCCGCCACAGCACGCAGGGTCCCTGGCAGGGGCGAGCGGCCGTGGCTCCGTGCCGCCCTCCTCTTCGCCCTCCTCCTCCTCACCGCCGCCACCTCCTCCTGCCCCCCCCGCCAGGAATTTCACTGCACTCCGGGCTGCGGCGCGCAGGCGCACTCCCGACCGGCCGCCGGCCCTTCCGCGCCGCCATCTTGAGAGGGGGCGCGAGGGCGGGGAGGCGGGGCCAGCCTTCCTTCGGCCGCCATGTTGAGAAGGTCCATTTTTTTTCCCCTCGCTTTTAAAGCCCTAGCTGGCAGGGAGGGAGGGTGAGAGCTACTGCTGAGGAGGGCTTTCTTCAGGAGGGGCGTATCGCGCTGTCCCTCCACACACGATGGTTGTGCTGCTGGCTGCTTTCCTGGCTGCCTCTGCTTGGCACCTCACTGAGGACAGAGGGGCTTCTCCTGAGGGGACAGCTGCCTGCACCCTGAGAGAGACGCATCTTCCCTCAGTTACCACGCTGCACAAGACTAGTAGATACAGGGCAGTAAGTAACCAAACGTATCTGGGCATTTTGTTCCTCCTCAAAGCCCTGCTTGCCCTCAGACTACTGCCATCTCCCCAACCCAGTAAAATACATGAGGAGTTTTTGAGGAGGGGCTAAAAAGAGCAGCTGAAAACAACAGGCTAAAAAGAGTTAGCAGCTGCTGGATGAAAGTTGCTCATGCAGGATTGCTGCAAAATGTAGATTTTTGTCTGTGGGTGTGATGGGGATGCTTCTGTGAGGGGGAGCGTGCTGCTGTGCTGAAGATGTGCCCAGGAAAGGCAAAGAGGTATAAAAGGCCTAAATCAAACCTCATGTTGTGCTTGTGAGGTAAACTGGCTCTCCTGCATTAGTTTATCCCTGAAGGATGTAGGCTTGATTTTGGATCTCCAGCAAAAGCCTTCAGAAAAGGAGATTTTGGAAGATGACTGCAAGTCTGAGGACAGGCACTGCTGAGAGGAAGAGCTAAAAATTAAGAGAGTTTATCACAAAGAAATTAAGTAAATGGCCAGGGAAGGACTGACAAAAATACAAGTTGTTTCTGTATTCACGTGCAGACTGTGAAAAATATACCGTGATAAACAGGTGTGTGAGACTAAAATAAAAGGTACAGGCTGCTCTGCTCGTCTGCCATAGGCTTTGAGTGTCCCATTGGATTCTCTGATTTTACACTGTAATTCTGAAGGAAATGTAGTTTCTGACTAATTGGATGAACCATTATTACCAGTGACAGAAAGCAGGAAACTCCCTGCTCTATTGCAGAAAGAAATTACTACAAAGGGATTTATCCTGTATCGGTTTGCCAAAATGTTCAAATCCTTTAGACAAGCAGCTCTATTTTTTCTACTTCAAGGGGTTTATTTTGTTTGTGAACACCAAACTTGGCTTGCAATGAAGGAAAGAGAACTAGCCTATGAGAGAGATGTTTTTAGTCGGCACTGCTAAAGTCATTTCCCATGCTGCAATTTGGAAGGCCTAGTATAGTCCGAGAGTTTCATTACTGTGCTAGTACAATTAATCAGAATACTATTCCCAGATATTCTTGCAGTTCTGATTAAATCTGTGTCCTCTTCAATGATTAAACTAGGATGATACAAGACATCCCACAGTGTATGCCACTATTACTGAAATTCATCTCATAAATGGTGTTCTTAGCTGAAGAAAGTTTTTGTAAAAGTCTTTCTCCTTTGTAGGTTGACTCTAATTCCTGAATGTATTTTGTATTTGTATTTCGTATTGCTTCAGTCAGGTTCATTCAATCTTAAAAAACAATCTATCCATTTAAACACAGAAGGCTATCATGTGCAAGTACATTTTGTAAACTTATTATGCTAAGAGACAGTCACCCAGATTGGAATTCAGGCGTGTTGATGGGAAGTGACACTGTTGTGGATGGTATTTCTCTTTCAGGAATAAAAGGTAGGCTTTGTTCACAATGTCAGTTAAGCCAGCGCTAAATTCACTCACTCAACTTTCTGTACCTGATGTCAGTTCAGGCATGAGTACACATTTCTGACAGTTCTATTAATAGAGGACCTAACTACAGCATTGAAGACTGAAAGATTATATGAAACAACTCTATTTCTAGTACATTCTATTAATCAAAATCATCCTGAACTGTTCACCATTAGGTCACTCACTTGTTGGCAGTCATCTTACTTAAGAAGGGAAGTTTTATACAGTCTCCTATGGCTTGTGTATGATTTTACTTGTAAGGAACATAGGAGGCTGTGAGCTGGGAGAGAAAGGATATGGTTTAAGCTGGCAGAGATGACCTGGATTCCTTTATTCTGGAAGCACATTCAACCCTAGTTTATAAAAGTAATATGCGTTTCATTACAGGAAGCGTTGGCGACTTAAAGTACTCTAACCTTGCTCTGCCAAATCACTTTGCATGCAGCTTCACAATGTAGAACATGGCTACTGCTAGTGAGGGCAGGTGTGTGACTGTAGTAATAATTCGCAACAGTGACCGAGATATAAACTACTTTAGTGTTTCCTTACAGCAATAAAGACTCCATGGAATCCTATCATGGAAATGAAGCCATCATGCCACAGCAGAGTGGGAACTCTCTTGGCTCACAGTTCATGTTGCCTGTCCTTAAACACAACAGGCCATCTGAAAAGCAATAAAAGCCTTTCCCTGGCTAGATGAAGTGATCTTCTCTTCTGTTAATATCTACTTTCTGTACTCTCTATGCACAAACACCTTATGCTACTGTTTGCTGAGGCAACATGCAGTACATTTTAGGAAAAGATCTCAAGATAGGAGAGATTTTTTCTTGAATTTGTTTTACTGTCTCTGGCATGCAACCGTGTCTCCCTGTCTCTCTGCAACCATCTCTTCCATCTCTGCATTAAATGGAAGGGCAATATGAATTTAGATTACTTTCTCTTTCCTGAGACCATTTCTTGTATTATGACTGTTCAGATCTTACAGCCATTTGCTGTTGTCCTTACTGCATTAATCTTTTCCCTTGGCAAGGGTATATTATCATAATCGTTCATCTTGTGGTTAGAATAGGAAATCCTGGGAGTTTTTCTGTCACCTTAAAAAGGATCAAGGTTTCACATTCAGCATCTTACTTTGCTTGAATGTGATGTCTTTCGTTTGACTTTCTCCCCCGGTTCCTCATTCACGACACAAATCACAGATTACACTAGTAGATAGTTTCTGTTCAGTAGAGAGTCTTCCAGCTGGATTCACACTGTTAGCAACATCTGCTCCCCTACTTCAGCTTCTTGGCAAAAACAAAAAGATGATGGTAAGATAGACGTAGCTCCCTGTAACATGTTCTGCAATCTTCATCTAGTTTTACATACTGGAGTCAGTGAAGAGACATCTTAAATGGTAGCAATGTGAGGTATCAGTTTTTACCTTTAAAAAAAGTTCCTGTTAGGCAAACAGGGACCATTCGTATGTCCATTATGATATTTGCAGGCTTGCGTTTCTTGCAGTTTGTGTCTAGCAAACAAGTTGTTTTCTTAACAGTAAAGGCTAAGTGTTATTAAGGGCTTATATTCTGGACCCAAATTGTCACCAGGAAAAAGTACCAGTTTGCTGAGCTGTGGTATATTGCTCTACTGCGTTGCACTTGTTTTTGCTGTGCATTCACTGATACAGAAGTATTTTGCTCCAAGGAGTCTCTCTTTGAATAAGCCTTGACAGAGTTTGCTTGCGAGTAGTAAAATCCAAATTACTTCTTCATATACTGTATGCAAAGGTAGCGTTTGGCCAGTACCATGGATGTGTATCATAAAGGCAAATGCTCTGAAAATTCCTTGTTAAGAGAGAATTTGGGAAAAAGAAGACAGCAATTCACTGTATTTTGTCTTTGATTCATAGCTCCCTGCTGGCTTGAATAAGAATAAGAGCATAACAAAACCTAAAAGCTGGCTTGTTTCCAATTAGGTATGACCTATAAATAAAGCAGAGGACCAAACCTGGGCTGAACACATTGGTCTGGCCAAAATTATTTTGCGTAAGTTCAAGGCTACTCCTACATAACAGGTTCAAAAGTTTATCTGTTACTCAAATGTTGTTGGGCTCACGTTTCACTGGGAAGTGAGGGTGTGTGTGTGAAGAAGGGGGGTTTCCTAGAAAAAATGGACCAGTGAATCAGTAGCATGGCAAACAGAGAGAAACCTGGTACAGGAATTGCTGCAGCTGCTACAACACATCTCTTCAGAACATACCTTCCTGCACAGTATGATGAAAATGTTTATATTTACTTGTATTGTAGCAATGTTTAGATCTCCAACTAAGATCAGAGTCCTGCTGGGTTAACACTAATCCTCAATGGTCTCCCGTAGAGGTAAGAATCTCCGTTCTTCTGTAAGAGTCCAAATAGTTAGGATGGACATGTGTGGCAGTCCATGGTGCTAAAATGTCTCGCCCAAGATGCCAGAGCAAGTCTGCACTGGAGCCAGAAATAGGAGCTGGTCCTGACTTTCACTCCCTGATACATGAAACCACAATGGCTTTAATGTTCAAACCTTGCCATGTGTCTGTCTGTCATTCCTTAAAACATCCTGTAGTATTCCACCTAGGTCACCGACCACAGATAAAGGCTTCGGCTGTGGCATGAAGTGTGGAAAATGATTGCTTGAGCCAGGGAGAAGGTATGTAGAGGTAGACTAAGTTGTTCAATGAAGGGTGACACCTAACAAAGTGTTTTGACATGACTTTTGGATAAGATTTCTGGTATGAATCAGCCTTGACAGGAATCGTCATGGTAAAACAGCCTCTGGAACTGCAGGAAATCCTTATGGATTCTTATGGTGGTGTTTACTCAGACTTTTGGCAGGAAGGCACTATTTAAGACCTGCGTAAACCAGAATGACCGTGTTCTAAACTTTATTTGTGTAAGCTTAAACTGTTACTTAAACAGATACCATTCTCAGCTGGGAAATGGAGACTTTGCCTAGTCATTAATGTTAGGATCAGGGTAAAATTCCCACCTGAGAGGTGTTCACGTTACACAACATGGGTGTAATTTCTTCAGAATACATTGGATTTCTTCCCTCATTATTAGTGAGAAACAGTTGACTTCAAAATAAAACAGCAAATGAAAGCAGCAGAAATTAAAGTAATGATGAAAGACTGGCTTGAGTGCCAAAATAGTTATGGGAAGGGTTAAACTAAAATGAAAACTGCAGTTTTCTAGCTGGTATTTCTAAAGGACTGAGTGTGAGAAATTTTTGCTTTGCTACCTGCAAAGCCTGACCTAATTGACAATCAGTTTAATATACCTGATGGAAAGCAGTCATGAGATGCACTGCTGTGTCAGTTTTCAATCCTTGGAACAAATACAAGGATGTGAAATATGAGGCAGGTAGTAATTGATTTGCCTTTTCTGAAATGCTGGCCTGTTACTGGAAGAAAATAAACATCAGTATTCTTACTTGAAGAAAACAAGGACATATATTTGAGAATGGTTATTTGTATATAAATTTGATGCCAGAAGTTAAAATACTGTTTTCACTACTTCCTTTTTCTGCTGTTGGCTTAAACCAGCGATTTAAATAATTGATTCATAATTTAAAATGGCAATCAGGAAATCTTAATTTACATGATTTATTTTAATCTTATTTTACATTTATAATTCTTAATCCATTTCTTAAATAAAAGCAGATTCCTTGTGCTTGGCAGGACATTACTTTTCTCAGTCATATATTTATTCAAACTTTTGATTTTGTTTTTTTAAGTCGTTAAGTACTATTTCAGATCTTTTGTTTGTTAGATGCTGTGAGCTTTTAACTGATGGTTTCTGTAGTTACATTTAGATGAGATTCAGTTAAAATGCACAAAGGAATCATTAATGAGAGATGAAAATTTGTTTTTAGCTCACCCAACTTCCCAGATATTAATACTACCAAATCTTATCCTCCCACAAGTTAGAATTAATCATCCTGCATCTTGATTTTGCTCATAGTTTGGAAAAGGGTAAAACAAGCTGGCTTCATTTTCAAATCCCAGTTTAGTTCTCATCTCTGAATGAACCAGTAATCAAAATAAACTTGTTGATTAAACTGAAATGGAGAATTCGCTTTTTTTCTGCACCTGCAGATGAAGCTAGTGTTGTAAAAAGCTGGTTCAGCACTCAACATACTATTTCTAGCCACTTACTCAGTAACACCCACCAGTTCGGTGTTTTGACTTTCTCTGAAATTTTTGCAGCAAGCCTGGACTGCTTTTATATTTTGTACTTAGTGATTCCAGATTTCACTGTCGTGTAGGCTGCCCTTATTTCACATTTTATTTTAAATAGGGCTGTTTTCAAAAGGACAGACATACTTGGTTTAAAATAAAGAATGACACTTTAAGAATTGTTTCGCCTTTTAAACTGGTAAATTCTTTGCTTTTGCTCTCATTTTGCAAAATGTGTCATAGTTGATACCACTTAGCTCTAATTGTTGATTAGGAGGTATACAAAGTACTTGGCAACAAAGTTTTTTTTTTTCCTGGAATCATCTAGAACAGTAAACTTGCAGTTCTTTGAGATATACTCATATTTGTACATGACATGTTCTAGCGCCTTTGCTAGTACAAAATTAGTACAGTGCACAAAAGGGAAGAAAATATGTATGCATGACGGGTAGGTATTTCATAGCAAATTGCCATAGAGATTAACGGAGCAATGGATGTAAATGTAACCTGCAGAAGGGCTGTACATGAGCGTAAGCAACACGACCTACACGGGTATAGTTCAAGTGGCAAATCCCTTAACGTGAATGCAGTTATACAATATATGAGGATTAGTCCCATAGGGGAAGCAAAACAGGTTAAGATAGTGTAACTACAGACATCTGTGGGCTGTAGTGCTATCATATATAATACAGTATTTGCCTCTACTGCAAAATTATACTACCATAATTCTCACAATATAGACAGGTACTCTGGCATTGAATTTAATTTCAACAGAAGCCCAAGGAAAAACTGGGCTTTGAAGCAGAGAAGGAAATACCAAGCCAGCCTGTTGCTGGAAGCAGGTGAGCGGACGAAAGGAATGAATGCCTCTGACCTGTGGAGTCTGGTAACTTCTTGCTGCGATCTTGCTACAGTGATGGATTTTTCTGATCTTAATGTCTGGCTGTGTATGACAGGTTTGTTTTTCTGTTAGAGCTACACTATGGATTTCTCAGAGGAGGAGAAAAGGGTGGAGGGGGAATGGAGGCAGTGAAAACACAGGTTGCTTGACTTATATTTGGCATTTTTGAACAGATTAATCACTTTACTGATTTACACCGTCCTTATTCTGTACCTTTTAATTCTTTCTTAAGGAAACATCTTAATGAACTAAGTCAGAAAACATGCTATTGACATAAACCGTGTTGTGGGGTAAAGAAAATCTTTCTTTTACAGTTTGGAAAATTGAGTGACTGCAGTTCTTCCATGACTTTGATGAAGCTAGTTAAACTCCTGCAACTGTTCTAGACTTCGAAACAAAGGTTCTTCTTAGCTTCATTTAACTTAGGGATTTACAGTAAATTCTCATAAACCCTTTTTTCAAGTAAATATACCAGCTGAAGTTTATATTAATGCTGTTGCTGATAAGAGTCATAGCATTATCTGAGTATTATTTTCTGCTATGTGTTATTTTTATCTTAAGGCAACAGTGTTACATAACAAGGGAACATGGTTAAAAACTAAGTGTTGACTGTTAATGAAAAGCATCTTAAAAGCTACTCTGAAGTATGAAGTAGAGACTTTGCTGGTTGCTGGTTTCTAGGAGCAAAGAGATAATAGTTCTTTGACTGGTGCGGAACTTGTCTTAAGCAAAAGTAGCTACTAAAGCCATGAGAATTCTGTATTATTACGCTGTATTGAAAGTGTGTAAAGGGTGCAAATGCCAGCATGATTCCAGACAAGAAAGAAAGGCCAAATTTTGTTCATATACCTTTTAATTTTGCATGGAACACCTTTTGAGGCCATCTTTAGATCAGGTAAAATTACTGGTAGTATAAAAAGTGGATGGAAGGAGGTTAGGAATGGAATGAATAGACAGAATAGAAGTGTAAGAAATGAGTATGACCACTTTTTATTTTAGTATTGCTAAGTAATTAATAAATATAAATTATTCATATAATGGGTTTATTACTGGGGTTGCAAATTTCGTGAAGAATATTGTATGCAAAACAGAGCCTGAGGAACCAAGTGCTGAAGCCTGAAAACATCTTATGTATTATTTAACAAAAATCAGATGTTAAGTAGAACTGTATAAATGTTTCAAAGTTTTAATGTTTATTGTTTTCTTTCTCCTTTCTAAGGATCAATGGTACCATTTGCTTTAGAGCTCAAGACCTGAGGTCCCTTTGCTTTAGCAAAGGAAATTGGTAGCAGAGCAAGGAATTCTTCCCAACTCTTTGTCTCCCAAATATAACCAATATAACTGATGCACTATCCTTTATATTTTTTTGCTCCATGCTCATGGATTTTTTTGTTTTTGTTTCATTAAAAGCAGACGTTTGACTGGCCAAGGTTTTTACAAACTTCTTTATCACTAGCTGATGAAAATCAAACAGAAGATGCCCAAGAAAAGAGTGACTGGCCACTTTCTGCATTCGTTCTCTTGTTGTTGGAGTGGAAGCTACCCTCTGCCTAAGGTGAGTACCTATCAGTGACAGTATAGATATATTTTGATGCCAATTTCCTATCTAAATTGCTTCATAACTTTAAGAACTTCCAAATATTTGCACAATAACTGTCAGCATCATGGGGTTAGTATAACTAAGAGCTTCAAAATGAGATAAGTTTTCTGTTGTTGCTGGCAGAATTTGTTTCCCAGTGCTAACAATTATGCGTGGCTATAGGGAGTTCATGTAGTTACCCTTTTCAAAAGGGTGAATACAGCTGGCACTTTGCCTTACAGGAAGCATTGAGAGTGACAGTAAATTTTTTTTATGCAGGACACTCTTCTGGGAAGTAGACATTCTCAATACTAAATTAGATTATTCTTTATTTAAATCTATGTTTATTCAAGTTTTTAGCTAACCCTAACCTTAACATTCTCTGTAGTGATTAAAATACTGTGTTCACTTGCAGAATAGTTTTCTCTTTCAGTCTAGGGGTAGCGAGGCTAGGAAGGAAGAGGCCTCATAGGGAAAGGCCTCCATTTTTGTTCTGTCAATGCTTGTCTGTTTGTCGTTATTCATAATAAATGGCTCCTTATCTGTTATGCTGTCTTAATTAAGAGGGCTCTGGTGTATAGAAATGAAGACTGCAGTGGTCAGCTAATGGTTCTTCTGGGGATGAATGTTTCACTGAGGTAGAAAGGTCAAAACATTGGTTAAACAGACATTTAATTCCACAGTTTTCTTCCAAAATCCATGCAGATTTCACAGCCCTTTTCTGCTATAATTATGGCAGAAGCATCCAGAATATTTTTGCTTGAGCTAAAAAACTGGTAAAGGCAAAAGCAGTTAAGTTGGTTAGCAAAATAGTATCTTTGGTGCATAGTAACTATAATACCTCCCTTCTCTTGACCTCCACAAGCTTTTCTGTGCTTGAATAAATCTCAGCTAAAAGAGGAAGCTCTGTTCCAGTGATGTGCAGCTTCCTCCTTTGTCTGATGTTAATGCAAAATGTTCTCACTTGCAAAGAAGGTTTTTTCTTTTCTTTCTTTCCCCCCCCACTCCCCAGAGAAGAAGGAAGGAACAGTTAATAGAATTGGAGTCTGTTCATCTTTTACTGCTCTGTGATTATGTGCTGGAACTGTAATTTCTTCTGCCATACCTTTTGAGGCAGGATTATATGGATACAACCAAGGAGAGTGTTACCTGTGAAGTGAGTTATTTAGGTAAGCACCCCAAGAAATTTTTCATAAAGTTGCAGTTTGTTTCCTAATTTAAAAGTTGTGTAGGAGAAGAGTCTGAACTAGCCTCCCTGCCTAACTAAAAGCATGATCTGCATTCCAGGAAGTTTAGTTATATATAGCTTATTTGTCAGTAATAATGAAAAAAAACGGATTTTAGAGTATAAAGTGTAAATTTTATTTGCTGCTATCACAAGACTAAAGTGTGCTTACGCTGGATCCACACTGTGTTTTGTGCTATTAGCCAGACAACGTGAAAGAAAGCATTTTAAAAGGAAATTCAGGACGAGGAGGTAAAAAGGATGCAGTAACTAAAAATGTAGTATTTCTTGAAATTCATAGAATGAGAATCTTCCAAGCAGATGTTTTCCAATTAAGTGTGTAGTGGAATAGGTGGCCCAGCTGGTTTTCTTGAAGTTTTTTTGGTAACAGAAGATTGCTAATGAAGTGTACTGGATTCATGATTGTTAGTCTGGATGGTTCAGTCTCTTGCTACATTTTTGTTCCACAAGAGGCATGCAAAGGCAAGAGACAGGCAAATTGAGCAATGGCTCGTACTGTTAGTTCTGCCCACAAAGGTCTGAAGAAAAATTGTTGGCATTCTAGTCTTGATTATTCAGCTGCTAAATTTTATTCTAAAATACCAAGTATTTCATAACAGTATTTTAACTCATTAGCAGATTCTACCTGAATGTTAATTGTGACTAAATGTGGCCACAAGCAATACACTGAGATAGGGCAGATTCAAGAAGCTACAGGTGCAGAATCTCTGAAACTTCCATTGGAAGGAAAGCACTCAGGCTCCCTCCTTTTCAGCTAGTACAGGCTGTATATTCCAAGGGAATAACAATTTGGCAAATGTGCATCAGTCCAGAGGACTGAAATACAAAAAAACATATACACGTTAGTAGGTGAGTCATCCCTGGAGTTTTGCAATATGGTCTTTTATGAGAACAGGATAGACTATTGATTCTATAATATATCTGAAACTGAAAATCATGCTGAATTTTACACATGATTACATTACTTGAGTAGCCTGCTCTTGGTCCCTGTTTGTTTAGACTGTAGGTCAAACTGACGTCCCTCCACACATGCAGCCCAGAAATTAAAATCTAGGTCCAACTTCATCTTTATGTTTTATCATTGCAGACAGGGTTCAAAACCAAGTGTTTTATTGTGTAGCCTTGGTTCAAATAGAGACCACAGTAACAAACCTTTAAAAAACCATAGCCTTTAAAAAACAAGAGACCTAGGTCTCTGTCACTCTGCAGCTCTTCAGTAGTCATTATCATTGTCTTTGAATCTCCTTGCAGTGGAATATTTCAGGTAGACCCAGACATGCATTTATTAAGCTGTCTGTCAACCAGAATTATGTTAAATTGCATTTTTCTGATCTCGTCACACACTAAAATTACTAAGTCTTGCAGCAATCCATATTTCAATTATTTGCAGAATCTCATGATTTATGAATTTATTTTCATCACAATAGGTTTAAAATATGTACACCTCAAAATGCAGACCGTTCCCATATATGCTTGCAAATACACACAAGCATGTATTTTATTTTGGTTACTTTATGTTCTCTGTCTGGGTGATGCATGAGAGAAGTTGTTTCTTTCTTCCTAAAATGAGTATTGGTGGATCTAGTCAACAATGAGTATTATTTCCATATTCAATTCTTTTATAGACTTTGTTGCTGTTTGCTATTCAGTGGGTTAATAAGCTTCTTTTCGTTACATATATAGAAATGGTTTGGAGTTAATCAGGTTAATAAAATATTTTTCAATTTATATATTTCTTACATCTTGGTTCACTATTAATGCCCCTTCTGATGTAGCTTTCTGGCAAAACCAGCAAAGCTGTTCACAGATGCGTCAGCATCCACCATTAAAGCATATTTGGATAAGTAAATACATTCAAAGATATTTTGTAGTAAATACTTGTAAATCCTTTCAGGGAAAACTGGAAGCTCTCACATCAGTTGTCCGTAAGCATCTGGATTGCAGGCATGGCAGGTTTGTTGGCAGCGTCTCACCTGGGTTTAGTTAAACTGGCAGGAATACACCAGTGGCTCTCACCCTTGCTGCTTCCACGAGTCTTAGTGGGTTAGTGCAGCCCTGCCTTTGAGCACACAAGGCATCTCTTCATCAGCTGCCCCGGCCCACCCTGCTGGCCTGTTTCTTGCTAATAAGAATGGCGGCATAGGGTAGGGTTGTGGCCATGAAAGGGCAGCTCCTCAGTCTCACAGGGGGAGCACACAGTGCAGCGTGAAGACACAACAGGGCTGCTACCCAGATGCTGAGTGGGTGCCTAGACAGACAGGACACTCGAGATGAGTAATAGCCAAGGAGAACTTATTTGAATGCTCTAGTTGAAACAGGCCAGCTTCCTAAGCACATAAAACTCCCATGGCTTGGCCTGCCGACTATCAGCCAACCAGTTCTAGTTATCACCAAATGTGCGTGTTCACGTGGGGAGTCTCAGTTGGATTTGTCAGGTTCAGCTGTCAAAACAGCTTTTGGTACCACAGCCAGATTGAGAATGGTGTAAGAAAATACGTTGCACTGTGTGTGGAGTAGTGCCAAATGCCTCGAATAAACAGGTTCTGACTTGCCGCTACCATAGAAGGATCTAACTGCTGGTGACTTCTTGTATGACACAGCTTTGAGATCTCATGCTTAAATGCCCCATCAAGAGAACCGAGCTGGTGAAGGGAGTATGATAGGGATAAAAAGCGACTTTTACTATTGCATTGGCACCTGGCACCCCTAACGTAAGCTGTGTAGGCAGACACTGTGCTTTGTTCCAAGACAGTCAGTCCATATCCTGACTGACAGAAATGAACAAATAAGGACAAAAGAAGATATTTGGCTATAAAGAAATGCACTGTGATCTTGCCTAACAAAAGTTGACCTGTATTGTATAGGGGCATTCTGAAGCCCACACAGCAAAAGAGGATTGTGACAAAGTATCGCAGGAACTTTTTGGCATGGCATTGTCTGTATGAACATGAAAATCGTAATTGGAGAAAAGGCCAAATAGGCAGTTAAAGGCAGGACAGCTATCAAAGAATGATGCCTATAAAAACTGACAGGGTAAGGCTAAGTCACAGAGGGCCTTCTAGAGGCAACTGGAGACTTGTACCCAGCAGTGAAAAATGGAGTGGGTGGAAGGATATGGCTTGTGACACTGAGGTGAGGGGGAGAAGGGGGATGATGCGAAGGACGGGTGATGTCTGGTACCAGTAACGGTGGCAGAATTGTGGTATATTCAGCACTGAGGTCCCAAGTTTGGTGCTGTAGACAGAAAACTGGCCAGCTAGTATAGCATCAAAAAGCATAAAGTAGAAGTGATGTCTGGAAGCTTTAATGAAAGGCAAGAGGGGAATCAAGAGTTTGAGAGGAGTTTAGAGCTGGTGGTTTGGTGTTTGTGAGGAGCATTTTCTCTTTAAACTCTCTGTCTTTGGAAAATGTGGAATTTGGAAATTCCATGTTAGGAAAGCCTAACTGAGTTCTTGCTGTAACAGTATTAGTTAGAAATCTGCTTTTAACTGTCTATAAACATCAAGTTTAGCAGCAGATGTCCAGAGCTGAGAGCCATCCAGGATGTGCCCCAGAAACCTGAAGGACATTTGGAAGAGACATTTAAGCTATCCAGAGTGAGAGTTAAATCCTGACGAGCTGCCCTGCGGAGCCTTCCTTACAAGGTTTGGGGTGTGGCTGGGCATCAAATATGGAAAATATTCCTACTAAAGGATATAGAGCCCAGATCCACTACTGCCTTGCTTTTGAAGAGAACAAAGATGAAAAAAAAAAAAAAAAAAATAAAATAGCACAACTTGGACTGTTTCCCTTCCTATTGCTAATGAACCTCTGCCCCAGCAGCTAAGATTCATCAGTTTGAGTCTCCAACATCCTGTTTAGGCTCTGCTTCTGCCTGTTGCTGTTGGGTTTTCTTTTGTTTTTAAAACAAGTAAATAACTAGTTTGCAGTAGGGAGCGTTTGTCGCACGCTCAGCAGCAGGAGCGGGGGGCGGGGGGCGGGGG
>VYZM01022949.1:414587-470997 GCA_013398915.1 Dromas ardeola | reverse complement strand
GGCGCCACCAAGCGGCGCAGTGCGGCTCTGCAGCGGCCGCCGCCGGCCGCAGGGGAGCAGCCGCCGCCGCCTCCTCTTCACACTTGTTTCTTGGGCTGAAGTAAAGCAGAGATGACATTCGGCCTGCCCAGCTTTAAAGCCAACTGTAACTCTTCAACGTAATTTTTTTGCAGGTTTTTTTTTTTTGGTTTGTTTTATTTTTTTTTAATCCACGGTTGTGGATGTAGATAAAGTTTTTAATCTCTACAAAGTTGTGTTGATCCTTTATTGCTCCCAAGTATAGCCAACTCTTTGACTTCATTGGTTTAATAAAGCAGTCGGATGCACAGATAATGTGGCATTTACTCAGTGAAACTTCTATATAGTAGAGAAAAAGGTAATAGTGATAATATTGAATAGAGAGCAAAAATTGCTTCCTGATAGTAAGTTGACACACTCTGAAATGTTTTCAGACACAAGCTGACTTACGTGGAGCTCCCTTCAGTAGGAGTGGAGAGAGATGCCCATAATCTATACCTAAATCCTTCCTTAGAAAGTTGAGAGCTAAGTTCTTACCAAAAAAAAGGACCCCCTTGAAATAAAATTAATATAGACTTACCCATGATTAAATTAAACATGCCTTCTGGTTCATGAACTAGGTCTTCATGAAATTAAGATAGAATGAAATACTACAGTGTTGAGCACACAAAAGTAAAGGAGTGGGGATTTGACAAAATGGCCAAGAAATACTAGGTGCTATTTTGTTTTTCAGTTTAGTCTGAAACATGAAACACACAGTTCTTAAAAAAAACCCCAACTATAGACTCTTGTCTTCATACATGAGTCATAAATTGTAATCAGGACTCATTCCAATTAGCTGTCTTGCTCTTAAACTCTTACACTTTACTGTTAACTTTCACTTTAAACTTTATTAACAGATGCAAAAAATAAACTACCTTCTGAAGTTGGTAATCCACAAAATGGCTCAAAAGACATGTGACCAGTTATGTATATAAAAAAATAATTAATATAATAGGAAAACGAATGCTGAAAGAATTAAGTAAGAATACTTTTTCAAATCTGAGCGGCCAGAAGAAAGACAGGGAAGAAAGGTATCTGCACGCCCTGAAAGAACCAGAACGCTTTTGTGTGTCCTCCTTTCTTCTTCTTTTTGGGGGGAAAAGGGGAAGAAATCCCATTGCACAATTCAGAACTCTGGAATGTGCACAGCTCTAGCAGGAGCCAAGAAAAGTGGTTTTGTTTCCATCTCCCTTTCTTTTCTTACCGTAGCATTCTGGGTTGGTTTTTTGTTTTGGGGTTTTTTTTGTTTGTTTGTCTGTTTGGTATTTCCCCCCTAAAAAAAACCCTCAAAACCAGCAAGTAGTCTGGAGTGTGAGTCTTCTGCTTAAATTGCTGATTTGACTTAGGACGTTACTAGAAAGGATTTTGTTCTGTGTGTAGATCTGGCCGGTGCAAAGCAGATGGGTGGTGGCAGGGACAAGGCTAGGTAGCCCTGTTTTAAAGGCCAGGGGGGTGTGTGTATGGCAGGAATAAGGATCCGAGGTGCAGAGAAAGCAAATGACTTGTCCAGAGTTGCACAAGAAGTCTGTGGTAAAGGAAGGCTCAAGTCAAAGATAGGTACCCGGTCTAGTAAATGAGAGTCTCCTTTTTTCTTTCCCTCTCTTCTGTAGAAAGGTTGTTTTTAGCTCTGGCAACTCACTGAGACCTTAGTGAAGATTGTTATTAATTTTGCCTATGCAATTTCTGTGAGATCATTGCAAAGTTGTGCACTTTTATTTCTTGGATACACAATGGATTATTTTGCTTTTGTTTATGGTTGCTTTTTCCTGTCTTCAAGGTATAGCACTTCAGCACTTTTGCAGCTTCTTTCTTTGTAAAGTTCTTCCTGCAGCAAGGAACATTTAATTTCAGTTTTTAGTGGCTGAGCTTCATTGCCGGAAATGACCGTAGTGATTGCAGTTCCTCATAGCCCGAACAAAAAATTGACTTGCAGCTTGGTGCACTAAGGAAACACTTCATAATCTATGGTGACTTTCTGCGCTGGGAAATATGCAAAACCCTGGTGCACATGAAAACACAGGTTTGCAGTCCCAGCCGCCTCCTGAGGAGCAGAATTATGGAGCTACTGCAGCACGTGTGAGACAAGGTCCATTCGTGTCTGTGTCAAGGACCGCTCCAGCAAAGAGCGAATACCTGATAGCTGCTGTGCTGTGCTATGCCAATTTAATAAATTTCATGGATTGGTTCATTGTACCAGGTGAGAGCCTATTTTCTCCTTCAAAGGAAAAAGAAATTTAAGTTCTCAACAGTTCTACTTACTCTGTAATTACAAATGTTTTCTAAACTAAGGTTATGCTTTATGTCTTTTTAATCTTTCTCACTTATCTGCTTTAGCCTGTTGGTCATACTCTTAATGAAACTTCCCATTATAAATCTTGAAAGACCAATAAATGATGTATTAGTTATTTATGGTTAATAGAATGCTTATAAAAATCACATCTGTTAAATGCTTAAGATTCATATTTTAAATCTAAGTCTCTTATAAATGGACTTCAGCATACAGAGCAACTAGTCCATTTTTGTGTCTCGATTCTACAGGCTTCCTTTTATTCTATATAGCAGCTTACCAGGCCTTCTTTGGATTTAGAAGATTAGATATGACATTCCTTTATCTGAAGAATAGTGATGCCATTCCCCCCATTAAAAGCACAGAAATTATGTTATCTTTGTGCAAGCTTGTTTAGGGGAGGCTTAACTTCCTCATGAACTGCTGGAGATTGTGTGATTTCTGCAATGAAGAGTGTAACATGATTGCGTAAAGAGAACGGATACTCACTTCCTTAAGAATTAGCTACCAAATTTACAACTTGTTTTCTAATAAATAATATCCTTCTTCCAAAATGTGATTTTTAATTTTTTTTTTTTTTCACCTATCCGTGATCAGCCAAGCATTGCTTCTAGTGAACTGGTGGGAAATCTATGCTTTTTCGTCCCATGTAAACTGTGGACTGTGTAAATTCTTCTGTTTAGCATCACTCCTAAGCATCTACCATGCTTCCAGGGATCTGATTTATAAATTAGGAGGAAACACTTGTGAGCTTGCTATATTTTACTTCTGAGTGGCCTGGAAATCATAAATGTTTTAAAACCTTGAAAAACCCCAAAGGATGGATTGTTAAATTTGAAATTAATATCTAGTGAAAGTACACAAACTAATTATTTTTACTACTTAGACCATTCAGAAATTTAAGACATTTGGTCAGTATCTTTAAAAACTGAGAGGCTAGTAGGTTTAGGAGTTTAAGCTTTTTCCTTTTGAATACTTCTTAACCGCACATATAAGAGGGAAGGAAGCAAGTAGGAGTGCATGCTGAACGATACTGCAAGACTGTTAGTGAAAAACTTCAATGTATGAGTTTTATTGTCAAGTAACTTTTCCTGGAGAAGGGCAGGGGACAGGAGAGGATGAAAATAGCTTCGAGCAAGAACTGGGATGCTAGAAGGATATGCACTTGGAAGTATTAAGTGCAAGCAGTCATTTGGCTTATTCAAGGCTTTGAACTCCTGTACATGCTAAGAGCTTAAAATTTTCAAGAAGGGTTGTGAAAGAAAGCTTGCCTGCTTGTTAACATGCTTGGTCTCTTGTGAGCGAGGTACCTTCAGGGACATGTAGGAATTCAAACATCTACTTTAATTACAATATATGACTAAAACACTTTTAAGTTAACTCTATGACCTCTTGGGCCATGGGGGAAGTCTGTAAATTGCAGTTTGTACCACAGCAATATACTGTTGATCTGCTAGAATTCAGCTGCATTGCAGAATTCTTGCATCAGTACTTTTGAGTTTGGCTGTCCATATGTATGAACATATTGTTAAATATGAGTTAACAGGAAAGTGAAGAGGAGAGGCTTGAGTATTTGTTAAAAGTAAGCTGGTGGCAGTTACAGAGTTGTGGTTTCCGGGCAGTTTTGCTCACAGGCTTTGACAGAGTTTGCATCAATCCTTACACAGAAAACAAGCTCTTCCATTTAATTGTCTGCTGGAATTGAGTCTTCACTTTATTAAAAATGGTGATCATTCAGACTTTTCCTCCTCAGATCTGTTACCCTGTTCCAAGCTGTTCAGATCAATGCTTTGTAATTTGCCAGTAACTGATCAGGCCAGTTATTTCACTTACGTGGCAGGGATAACATTTTAATGGTGCTCAGTGTGAAAGTTAGTTTGAGATGAAGTTGTGGTTCAGTTCAAGTCTTGTGTTCACTGTTATTTATTCTTAATACTCTATTAGTCCAATACTGAAGTTCCTGTAATATGGTATTTCTGTGCGTTGATAATTGGTTATCAGAAAGAGTAGATACAATTGATTTGTTTTAATGATGCAAAATGTTTGAATGAAGTCACTGACTTAGATTTCTGAGACCGTTAGGAAAACCCTAAATGCAGGATATGTTCAAGAGTCATTGAGAAACAGCTATAAAACCTTGGGTGCTACTGTTAGGTTAGACCTTTTTTCTAACCTAATCTAACCTTTTTCAACATCTATTGAATGGTTAGAAATTGAGATGAAATTTCTGTCAGTCATTTATCACAAATAGAAATGGTCACTTTTGGTGAAGTTTGTCTGTCATTGTCACCACTTAAAATGTTAATTTGTAAATCCACAGTTATCTGTATCTCATCTGATCTCTGCAAAATTGTCATCGAAATACGAACAGAATTACATGATCTGAATTACAGTAGTATTTCTCTGGCTATGGGCAGATTTAGCCACCATTGGCTAATGAAAACTGTAGCCATCTGCATCCTGAGAAATCCAACATGCACTGATTTGAATGTTGTATATACTGAAAATATTAAGTTATTCTTAACTGAAGGAATTTCAACTCATCTTAACATTTTAAGGTCATTAACAAAATTTTAGGATTAGCTGTATAAAGATAGCAATCTCCTGGCTGCACATTTTGCCACTGTTTTGTTACACATGGTGTCCATTAAACTTTGAACTGTGAACTGTTTATGCGCTTAGGTACTAATGGTGCAAAAGAAGCAGAACAGTTGTGGTTGAAATAGTGGGCAAACTGACTCTTGTAAGAGCTGTATAGTGGAAGATCATGAATTTTATTTATAGTGATAAAAATTTTAAATTCTGTGTATCTGTGCTTGTGGAAGAGTAACGGTTTACATGTAAACTAGCAACCTAAATGTGCTGCAGTATTTGCAAGCCCTGTTCTTGAAATAAATCTTTGAGTTGGCAAATGAATAGAATTACAAGGAATGAACAGGGTACTTGGCTGTCATTCAATGTCTGACTCTGTTGCAGGGATCCTGTTAGATATACAGAAATACTTCAAGCTTAGTGATGGGGGTACAGGTCTACTGCAAACAGGTAATGAAACCTCTTAACTTCAGATAGTTTATTTTGCCTTGCATCTATGTGGTCTGTTCCTAAAACACAGCCTAGTTACTTTTTTCTTCTAGTTCCTACTCATGTGTGGTATTGTTCACTTCCACTTGTGGGCAGGCTGACTATAATGCAAAACTGAAGGTATTTGGTTTAGGGAAGACTGGTGTTGAGTCCTTCAAAAATCCCACAGTATGTGAATCACAAAAGATGACGGAATTTCTCAAGAAAAACAGAACTTGAGCAATTCACACATTTTATTTTTGTACAGGGTTTTTTGAATCTGCATTTATCTTTTTCTAAATATCAATCTACCTACTAGTTCTACAAACTCAGCCTGCCTTTAGTCTCTGCCCTAAAAATAACCTGAATTTGTCTAAGGGGTGAGCAGTACGTATGATAAAAATAATTTGACGGATATTGTCTTTGCTCCTTCTTGGATTTCCAGTGTTCATCTTGTGTTACATGCTGGCTGCCCCCATCTTTGGATACCTTGGTGACCGGTACAATAGGAAGATCATCCTTGGAGCTGGTATTTTCTTCTGGTCTAGCGTAACATTAGGCAGTTCATTCATCAATGAATTGGTATGTTGCTTTTTTTAGGGGGTACTATGAAAATAATCTGCATATGTCTTGCAGGAGTTGATAGAGTCCCTCTCTGATCAGATTTGGAAAAGCTATCAGTGAGTGCTCACTCCCCAAGCCTGCACTAAATGGACTTTGTGGGATGGCTGAATGGCTTTATGGGGTGGTAGAGTCCAGCCTAGGCAATGGAGAACCTGTACATTACTGTTACAATTGATGGGATCTTATTTTTGTCCCAAATATTTGTTGATTATGACCTTACAGTGTGGCAGCTTATTTGGTAAGCTTGTGGTCTATCGACCCTATCCTGTAATTCCCTCTGGGTGTCACTCTAAGAAGTCACTACTGTGCAAAAAGTAGAAAGCACAGCAGTGGGATGCAAGGGAAGCAGGTGTGAGTGGAGGGAGTACAGACATATAGAAAAGGCAGTTGAATAATTATTTTCTCTGGTACATTTGATCCACTAAAATGCACCTCTTCGATAGTAAGCTTTCTTTCTTGCATGGGCTTTTTTGGACTATAATATGTCTTTTGCCTGCAGTATTACTGGATATTCTTCCTTTTACGAGGACTAGTTGGCATTGGCACGGCCAGTTATTCCACAATAGCACCTACCATCATTGCAGACCTGTTTGAGGAAGGAAAAAGGACCACAATGCTATCTATCTTCTATATCTTCATTCCAGTGGGAAGGTTGGTTTTCTTGCTAGTAAATGACCCGGCTTTCAAAATTCTGTCTGACCATGCCTGCGTTTCAACGTACCCTGAGCCTTGATTAGACATATTTTGATGTATACCTGCAGTGGCTCTTGCAAAAGGATTTGTCACTTGCTTAGCATGCTTAAATAGAGCTGGTTAGGTTTATTTCTGTATTTACCTTGAAGAAAAATTTCCATTTTTCCCCCAACACTTTTTAGGGACAATCTAAACTCTGAAAACTGGTAGGCTTTGAATAAAATATTGAATCAATTCTAAAAGAAATAGGTGCATGGGGGTAGGTAATTTATTTCTGGGTTTTGGAAAACAAAAGCTTTCAGATATTTGTTTCCTTGACAAATTTTTCAGGAACCCTTCATTAAACATCTCCTAAGGAAGAATTGTTACTTCCCTTTCCTCTTTTAGTTAAATTGACATTGTGTCTGCAGAAGAGGTGGAGAAGGGCTTTTTAAGTGGTTCGGAGGCATACTCTTTATTAGAGCAGAAGGCAGATTAAAACTAAAGGAATTCCTGCAGGGCTTAATTCATGTGGCTAGCACAGAAAAGAGTAAATAATGAACTGCTGTATAGGCTGTCTGATGTGGGTTTGCAATGTTGTTCTACAGAATATGTATTCCAAGGGGAATCTGGGACATTATTGCCACCATCTCAAGTCTGCTCTGAGGAAGTTAGACTCTCTTTTTAATACTGGCTGGCAAGTAGACTAGCATAGACCATGACCATTGTTTCTGTTCATCCATTTTGAAAACTATGACAAAATACTTTTCTGTGCTCTCCTTAGCTGGCAAGACATGTCATTTCAGCCAGCAAGAACTCATTGGTGCCTACTGATCATTCCTTTCTGTTACTTACAGTGGTCTTGGTTATGTCCTAGCAGCGGGCATGGCAAATGTCACAGGTGACTGGCACTGGGCATTCAGGGTGAGTAATTCACTTTCACTCATGGGGCTGAGCCATTCGCTGTAAAATCAGAATCATCACTGGGGTTTGGATTACTTATGTTCATTGTGTTAAAAGAGTCACCTCAGTGGAAAGACTTTCTACTGTCTGACTGGTCATGAACTTGGTGTTTAAGAGAACTCTTCCTGCTGGACAAGTGGAAGATTTATGCCTAGCTCTTGCAGAATGAAAGGAGGCATAGGTGAAATTGTACAGCAGGCAGGGCAGGTGCTGATGTTCCTCTTACCTGAGGATACACTTGGAATGGTTGTGAGTACACCAAGACCTCCTCAAACAGAGGAAACTGAAGGTAAAATGGTCATTATGCTGGTAGCACCAGTATAATTCTTCAGGAAAATACAGAGAGATTGTTTTCTGAAATGCTGTTGGGAACAACTTCTATTATTTTAGGGTTTCAAGAAAAATAACCTCTTCTGTTCAGATCATGTCATCATGATGTCTCTCCATACTGAACACCCGGTGCTTTGGAAGTACTTTGTCAGTCTCCTATCTATAAAATTAACTAGCAAGTACAGAATGATTGGGGAAGAATGTTTACTGGAATAACAGTCTGATGTTATTCAGATAACACTGATGTCTGCATCAGTGATTCTTGCATTTGTGGACAGAGTACTGCTGTACTTTCTTCACATGTTTTTCTCCAAAATCAGCAGGAGTGATCACGTATCTGTATGATGGGGAGGGAGGATCTATTATCTTTCCTCGAAAGTCACCATAAATCTCCAAAGTCACCATAAATCACCAAAGTCACTCTTCTTCTTTACAAATATGACCTACAAACAGCAAGTCATATCTATTTCTGAACATATCTGCAATTCTCCGATATGTAATTCTAACACTGAATTTGAAATGCTGTGGAGTTTTCACTATAAGAAAAAAGGTGTCGTTGTGTCTACAGGTAACTCCTTGCATGGGGGGTGTGGCACTGGTTCTTCTGATTCTACTGGTCCCTTACAGGACCCAGAGAAGGACAGCAGCGCACAGAGCACTGAGCATCTCCGGCACAATACGAGTAGCAGCTGAGAAACCAGGTGTACACAGAAGTGCCAAGACTACTTGGTGTCAAGATGTCATATCACTTGCCAAGAAGTAAGTGATTTTAGCAACAAAGGTTCCCTACATTGAGGAATGACCATTCCAATATTAGAAATATGACCACCAAATCCCACTCAGCTCCTTTGTATCGCATGCTGTATACAAGATGATTGAAACACCATTAATAAGAATTTTTCTTCCACTTTTACAGGAATGCTACACAAGAGATCAAAAATTTCTTTGCTTCTGCTATCGTCCCATTTTGAGGCGGGGGAAGGAGACAAAGTTATGATGGCAATGTGCTCCTATTTAAATCCAACTCTACTTTTTACTAAGCTTCCCCTTCCCTCTTGCTTTAATACATAGGGTAAGCTAGACTGGTAAAAGTGCATATTTTGCAGGTGTAACTATCTGCAATTCTTAGTGCCTGAGGGAAGTTGGATCAGCATGTCTCAGGCAGTCTTTATATGGTATTTGTGAGCCTGGTGTCCCTCTGATACAAGAGGTCAGAGTCTAGGACCCCAATAAGGTTTATAAAGTTATTGTACATGTGTTTTGACCTGCTAACCTGTGGCTGGCGGATCACCTCTTCCTTTTAATCACACAAAAATTTAAGTCAACACCATGTGAACTGCAGGACGAAGTAAAATACTGATTGCAGCATGTTTCTCACTGCTGTTATCCTGCAGTCCATGAAAGCCCTTGCTGGGGGCAGGGAAGAAGAGTTGGTTGTGGTTGGAGAACAGCAGGTGCCGCTGTGCAGCTGCGCCAGAGCCGGCCCCGTACCCTTTGCGATTTGAGTGGAGGAGGTGGGTTTGAGGCTGAGGTCCCTGGGAAAGCCCGGGGCCCCAAGGCTTGCGGGGCCATGAAAGCGGTTCCCAGAGAGTGTGAGAACAAGCCACGGTTTTCCCTCCTGGCACCTTCGCTGTGGGAGCCATCCCCGTACGTTTGCAATTTTTGCACCCGGTGCTGCAGCGCATGGAGGAGGTGGGTTTAAGGCTGAGGTCGCTAGGAAAGCTCGGTGCCCCAAGGCTTGCTGGGCCATGAAAGCGGTTCCCAGAGAGCATGAGAACAAGGCACGATTTTCCCTCCTGGCACCTTTGCTGTGGTCACAGGCTGCTTCCCGGTGTCCCGATTGAATGCTTTTAGTTTAAAGATTTGCTTTCCTGGGACCTTGACTGTCTTTGGAGTGTTCTTCCTCTAGACGATCCAGCATTTTCTAATTGACAATTAGATTTGCGTCCTGTTTGCATCCAGAACAGCAAGTACATTGGAGACTGATTTTGTTGGTTCACGGTTTGTAGGCAGTACAGTCTGAAGCGAATAAAAAATGAACTTTCCTGAATCAAAAATGAACCTTTCTGACATTTCAACAACTAGACTGTCATCAAAGTTGCTTTCCTACAAAGGCATTCCTTACAACCTCCAGCAATGGTGTAAAAATAGATTTTAATTTTCTTTAGCAATTGATTTCCAAAGGATAAGGACATATTGCCAAAAACCAGGTGGTTCCACTTTTAATCGAGTCCAAGAGCCCTTTATCTTTAGAAGGTGAAGAATTAGGTTCATATCTTAACAAAACCTCTAGTCTGGTGGTCGATCACATGGTCATTTGCAGGACTTTTATTTAGTTGTAAAATTTCATACCTCCCTATTGACCTCAAAGGGGAATTTCTCCTAAACTATTAACGAGAAAGAGACTATTAAAAAGTTAATTTTCTCCTAGGACAGGGCAGGAAGGAGACAAGATTTGGACAGTTTTTAAAAATGCTTCTCCTTTTGTCTGAGAACTCGCTGTGCAAACTGAGAGTCTATTTTTCCTTACTCAGGTAGAGTTAAGGAGTGCTTCAGCCGCTGCATCTTAACAGTTTGGAAGACTCAGATGTTACTCTCATTTATACTGTTCACAAGCAAATTAAAACCATCCTGATGCATTTAGACTTGCACATAGAACACTTTCATTTGGCTGCTAAGCCATTAAACTCTTGCCCACTCTCTACTGTTGTGGTTCTGCTATCAAAAATTTCACAGCAATTGTTTTAGCAAAAGTTGGCAATGAAATCTGCAAGAGACTGGGACTAGGATTTAATATGAAATCAGTAGGTCATACTCCTCACTGTAATTAGAACTTCATTGTTGAAGTTCATAGATAAGCCTCATCAAAGTACATATCTTCAAGGGAGTGCATATTGATTGAAAGATGTCTGAATGAATTGTTTTGTTATTGCTTGAAATCCTGGGTATTGCAGGTAGGCTTTTCCCTTTTTCCTCACACCCCATTCTTTCTAATATCTCTCATTTCTTTGACTTTCAGTTGGAGTTTTGTCTGGTCCTCGCTGGGTCTGACTGCCATGGCGTTTGTCACTGGAGCCCTGGGAATGTGGGTACCGGTGTTTCTTTACAGGGCTCAGGTTGTCCAGGGCATTGTACCACCATGCCTCCAAGAATCATGCAATTTATCTAACAGGTGAGGTGTGCACGACTGTGGAAACACACTTGGAAACACTGCACAGTGCTAAGTCACAGTTTGTTTCCAAAGGCAGAAGGTAGGATGTGACTGTGAACACTTCTTGTGAAGCCAATTGGATGTGAATGTTAGACTAAGTTGCTTCCAGGTATGCTGAGATACTCCTATTTGTTTGTTTATAATCGCTCAGTTAACTGGAAAGGTGCTGCCAGCCCTATTTAAGTAAAGTGGAAAGAAGCAGTAGCAGGAACACTTGCAGGGAAAGGAGCAGCTTTAGCAAGGAGACTTCAGTTGACAATTGACTGTGCACCCAAAGCTACTTAAATACCAATTTAAGTACGTTTAGATCTTGTGTTTTGGTAACTTTCCTGTTACCTTCTTGTTAGTCTGATTTTAGAACTACTGCTGTGTTGGCCAGGCCATTGTGACTCCCAGCATAAAGCAAGAAAATTTGATCTAGTATCATATAATTACATCAAAACAGGACACTTTGGTCTTGTGAGTAACTGCCAACAGCGCTCCACTTACAGAGACTGTCCAGACCAATAAAGATTCATGAATAAGTATCAAATATTGGATGGGCAAGGGGAATTTACAATAAGAGAGGAATTGTAAGTAATCATAATACAACTTCTTAGAGATCATTTTTCCTCAGCTAGGAATAGAATTTTTTTCCTTACAATGTGTTATCCAGAATAGAAAAATATATGAATTGTTCCTCTTGAGTATTCATGGCCACCCTCAATAACAATGAGCACTGGGACACTCTTCTTCTGTGTAATGACCCCCTGCGAGTGGCCTCCATACAAGTGTGTCTGTCTTTGTTCTGGAGGTATCCCAAATCTGCTTGCAGTCTCTGCCTTCATGATGGATTTCCAAGAACTAACTGCTTACTACATTGTCTTTCCAGGTAAAGACAATTAAAGGGAAAAGCAATAATCACACCTCGAGCCTGTCCTCTGGTAATGGGGCTCTTCTGCTTTTCTGCAATGGAACAACCAAGTCAGCTCAAAAGTTGTTTCCAAGCTGTAGTGTAAACCAGATGGACTGAATAGTCATCCACAAGTACTTCAATGGGAAATGCAATTGTCCTTCCATGGATGCCACCATTGGCACATTACTTAATAGCGAATAATGCTGAGGAAGGGAGTGAACTCAGGAGTTTGGCTTAGGGTAGGCAGAGAAGGGAAGCTGAACAGCTTAATCTGTTCAGCTGTATCTGTTAACAGATACAGTTTAAATACTTCCTTTATTAAGATGAAGGTGTTAGCCTGTGTTTTGTTTTCTAATCCACCTTCTGAATTATTATTCCACAGTAGTGTTGCTAGAGCAGACATGGTCTTCAGGGAAGTAAAATGGAGCACCTGACAGTTTAACCTCATGTACTGCTTCTTACAGGATGCTTTAAAAATAACCTTGGCATAAGCTAGTGCCAGAAGCAGCATAAGGCTGGTTTTAGACTGTTATTCCATGGGGATGCAAAGAAACATAGTATGAACGACTGTGTCAGACCTGTAGCTGATGGTGTTGGAAGAACTGAGCTGCACATTCCCAGACCTGCCCAGGGGTACTTTAAGGACGTTTCCCCCTCTGGCTTTTCAGCAGTTGCAGGCTTTGTTTAAGGATCAGGGCTGTGTCACTTAGACTCCCTGGAAACACAAATTCAAATGGCACCACAGGTGACTTGGGTCTCAATCCTTTCAAGGTAGATAAATAGACAGTATGAAGTTTTTATTCAAGTCTTTTTACAGACACTTTTGAACAGATCAGATGGGTAAGTGGGCATTCTCAGACCCTAAAAGGTCCCATAGGAGCCTTTCCCCAGGACTAGATTTCTGTACATTCCTCTTCCCTGTCAGTTGAACTGTGCTTGTGTTTAGTTTTCGCTATTCCCTGTTTTTCCAGCTGTAGGTTTATTTCAACTGCAGTTTACAACACATGAATCTTCTAAGCGCAGTTCCATGAGTGCGTTCATCAACAAATGTCACCTTGGAACTTGCCTCTCCCAGACAAATCTCTAAAATAGTTATTCTGCCTAGTGACAATCTACATTGTCACTATCAAGCTAGAGTGAGTGATGGATCAGGATCCTGAAGAACTTACAGGGAGAGTACAAATATGGTTAAAGTTTGTTATCTTGTATAGCAGTACTTTTTCATTTTTCTTGTAGAATTATTGAGTTCGTGCTAATCACTCAGAAAGAAATTAAAAAGTAGATGCACTGTAATTTAATGGTATAGAGCATATCCTAGCTGGTTACTTTGATTTGCAGTCAGAGAAAGCTTAGGAAAATGTACAGAACTTATCATGTAGCACTCTGAAATATTTAGAAGCACTTGAGCTCAGACCACAATGCTCCTGTCCCCGTTTGCCTCAGGAGAATTATGATGCATTAAACAATCAGTGGCACCACTGGTCTTGTTGCAAGAGACTTGCTTTGTCATTAGGATCTCATATGGGACAGGGAGAAAAGCATATATGGAAGTCCCTTTGGAAGCTCAATCTTCTAGGCTATTCAAACACATACTTTTAAAACATGAACTTGTCATTCCTGGAGAACACATTAGCATTTGCAGACACACACAGCTGAGTGGCATTTAAAATTCTGTGTTCAGAAAATACTACATGGACCTTCCACTAATTAACTCTTCAATATTCTTTGAACTCTTTTGGGATGTGGTAGATTTTTCCTATAGTCAGAGAAGTGACTCATCTCAGCTGTGTTAACTAGAGGGTTATAATTTAGATATATATAATTCCACATGATAGGATCTCTTCCAAGACAGCAGATTGTGATACAGAGTTATTCCATCGGTGTTTTAGGGATGACTGAGTAGATTGGTTCACAGGGTAACCAAGATGACTGTATCTCCTCTATATCACTGGTTGTCCAAGCCAGGTCATACTGAGAAGAATCCTCCTTGAGCCTGGGTGCACAACACCTGCTCTGTAAATGGGAAAGTATCTGCTCCACAGGATAGAGCCTCAGTTGCAGAGGCATAGCTTCAACTGAGGCCTGGGATTACATCCATTTAGGAGGAGTGGGAGGGTTAGATCAAGTGGAATAAAATTCAAGTTCCCCCATTAAAGATTCCTCTGAAACTAAAGGTATAAGCTAACACCATTTTTTTTCACACGGTGTGGTCTTACTATGCTCACTTGAATCCTTTGCTTTGTCACCAGTCTAATATTTGGAGGCATCACCATTGGGACAGGAATCTTGGGGGTCATTGCTGGGGCAGAAGCTGCAAGAAGATTACGGAAGATAAACAATAAAGCTGATCCTCTGATCTGTGCCACAAGCATGTTCATTTCCGCTCTCTGCCTCTACATAGCTCTGATGGTGGCCCAGACAAACATCCTTTCCACTTTTGTAAGTGCCAGTCTGCCTATCGTTAGCAACATGTCCTCTGGGATCCTGGGGAGAATAGGAAGGGGGAGGAGGAGGTGAGGGGTGGCTTTTGCAGAATTCTTTCTAATCTTCTAGACCATTAAGAGATTTCAGTGACTTGTGACAAGGTGGCCTGCCAGCTAAGCACTGTGCATATTGCTCTAATACGGCCCACAGCTGCGGTCTGTCATGGGAGAGCCACCTTGTGTGTTACTTGGTCCAGTAAAAAGGGCAGGCAGGCAGAGCATTATGAACTGGGCCTCAGGACCTACAGAGCCTGCCCACACTAAAGAAGGGAATAGTAAGCATATGTAGTTAGCTGCATAAAGCTGGAGTGCCCCTTATCCAAAAATGTAGTTAAAGGAAGCCTTAATCTTATGTTAATTTTTAATGCTATGTGACTATTTTAGTATTCTTACTTATTTTTGCTCTCTGAATACTTAACGATTAGTGTACTTGTGACTGTACAATATGTACAGTTCTTGCTAAGAATAATTTAGCCGTCACCTTCAAAGCCCCAAATCACTAGCTGATCTTCAAAGTCAAGCGTTTGGCAAAGCAAACTGAAGTGTAAATCGCTTAAATTCTGTTCTCGGTGAAGGGGAAAATAGGCACTTACTAGGAATGATGAATAGTTCCAAAAAATCCCTGTGAGAGGGAAGTGAATGTAAACCTTATTTTAACTATAATCTGGTAACAGCTAGGGAAAGACTCCAAGCTTTTTCCCTGTAACTCCATAGCCATAATTAACATGATTAACATAAGTAAGAGGATCCAAGTAAAGTTAATTACAGTAATCAGCAGTTCTCTGCAAAAGGGTACTTTTGCAGTTTTTTTGCTTCTAAGAATAACACTTATACAAAGAGGTTTTCCTTTTGATTCCTCAGGAATCTGTATTCCTGTGGAAAAACACCTTTACACCAAAGGAAAAAACAAATGGCTTTGCATGTCTGAGTGTGTGTACACAAAGCAAAATGTGAAATTGAAGATTATTTTTAGATTCAAGCGTGGAGATCTGAGTGCCAAAAGAATTAGCCATTTTATTTTTCTGCTTCTCAGGTTCCCACATAGTTCCACTCTGAGTATGTTCTTGAGTTCTTTTTCTGGCATTGAAGGTGGAGAACTGTTTCATTTGCCAGCCCGTGTTAGATGAGTGAATCAATATATTGGTTTTGAATTACCAAAGTATACCTTTTATTAGGACTGATAAAAAGGAATTTGTTTATATGTTTCTCTTCTTGCAGACAGCATTCTGTTTCTAAGCAGTGTGTTATCTGGGAGGAAATTCTGAACTGGGATATGGGTAACTGTGTTCCTTAAGTTTCTTCCCATGAGCAGACCAGTTGGTCTTTTAGCCAGAGACTTTGCCATTTTGTCTTTTGCTTGATGTGCTTGATTCAGGTCTTCCAAAATGTAACGTCAGCAGTGTGCAGTGGTAATAAATTGTACGTAATCTAAGCACCCGACTCTTCTAGTACTTTTACTACTACAGCTGCTTAACTATTGCTTTCTCTGGCATCAGCCGTGCCTCTCCTTGCTTTCTAAACAAGATCTGACACTAGTCATACTGGTGTGAGAATTGGAGTGGCGTGCCAGCTGGTGCATCTAATTTGAAGGTCCCACTGAAACAAAGCTTCCATTTGTGTAGGACAGTAGCAGGAAACTGGCTTTCCAGTCACTGTCTACTCAGGCACACTGACGCTAGCAAACCTGTCTCCATTACTTCACAGTGCAGAAGCTACTGAAGCAAAAAAGCATACGTGCATCAGCGTGCAATTACAGTAGTTTCTGTATAGTGCTTTCCACTGTCTTGAGTGGATAATGAAAGGGAACAAGTCAGGTTTAATCAGCTATGGCCAAAGCTGGAAGGAATGTTTCGAAGCACGAGATTCTCAAGTTAACATGGAAATATGGCTGGACTTCCAAGGTTTCTGTTGAGGCAGGTGAACTGAAACGTAATGAAATTTCTCTCTTCTTTCTGGACACCCAGTTCTTGATTTGAAAGACTACCTTTGAAAAGACAGAGAAAAATTACCTGGCTTTGTTATCTCAGAGGAGGCTCTGTCTAAATCTGTTCCTGTCTCCAAAACAAGACGAAAGGCGCGTGCTGTGTGGTGCAGCAGGTACTTTGGAAAGTCATGACTGAACCCTGTGACTGGAAACCTTGGACAATATTTGGTGTTGCAGAAACTTAGATTTAAACAGACTTATCTTTGGTGGTAATGCTGTATCAGGATGCAGTCTTGCCCTGCGATTTGCCTGTGAAGGAGGCATTCTGCGGCTCTTGTCTCTGATATACTCTGATACACCAGAAAAGGTGTGGTTCTTTTTGAAAAGACAGAACATATTGGCCACATATGGTCCAGCCGTACTGATTCCCTAATTTTTTGTTGAGGCATGTGACTGTTTAAAAGCAGAATGTGTGTTTGGCATTGCCATTGATTACAATCTAATTCTCTTCGTATTAGTTTTAGGTATGAATGTAAAGAGTCATCTGCAAAGCAAAATCCCCTTAAAATTCGGGATATTATTCTGGTTGTATCTTTTGGAAACCAACTTTAAGTGCTGTGTTAAAAAAGTTGGGGATCCTGGAGAAGGTGCCAGCAATAAAATACAAAGTTTCACTCTTTTCTAGGTTAGAAAAGTTTTTCTACACTTAGATTAGAATGGGCATTCCACAAACATGATTGCACAAATTTAATGGAAACCTTTTCAATAATTGTTTAAAGTAAGAGACAGTATGAGGAATATTGAGAGATGATAGGAACAGAAGGATGTACTTTAAATAGAGCATTGCTGTATTGTTTTCCTGCCATCCCCAGCCCTTCTCCCTAACCGAGTACCGTATTTTCAGGGTATCTCCACCTGTTTTGAAGAAAAGAGCATGCAACTTTCTCCTCTTTATTGATTGCAGTTGTTTTGCAGTTGGATGGCTGAGTATGGCAGCTATTCAACCATATTGCATTTATTCTGCATGAGAAAGTATAAAATTGGTATTGGTTTTAGACGGAATACCTTGATACAATCTGTAGAATGTTTTGCAAATTTAATTTGCAAATTTGCAATTTATCCAAAACTGGGATAAATTTTTCGCCGACTCTACAACTGCAATCCACACAAGACCTTAGGAAAGAAAAGCAAAGCTAGCAAAATTGTGTCTTCAATGTTAACACAATTATGTATGAAATATTTATTCTCTGGAGTATGAGACCTTAGCCGCTGCCTATCACATTTTCTTATTATGGATAATTTTTCATTAATTCCTATTCCTTTGAACTCTAGGTTGAGCGCATAAATTGTTTCCTAACGATGAATTTGACTTTCTTTCTTGCACTGGGCATGACATGCTCTTGTTCTTAGGAGCTTGTAGAGATTAAATAACATGAAAAAACCATGAAGAAAACGGAAAACTGGAAATAGCACTTTAAAAGTACTAAACATCACAAGATTCCTACAAGGGAGACAGACCGATCTCTAATTTGATATGTAAAAGCAGGTAGCCATATATTCCATTGATGGTATCTAGGAATAGTTTGGCAGTCTTCAGAACCTTCTGCACTAACCATTGTATTAGCATTTTGATATATCTAAAGTATCGGCCAGGATTTAAATAAATCTCTTTGTTCTTTGTCTCCTTCCTGTTTCACTTTAACCTACGCTATCTCTTGCTAGCTATGGCACAACTGACAGAATTTACATAAATTCATGCCATTATCTCTGTATAGCAGGATTCAACTGGACTTCTGCATTTGCCTGGGAGTACTGCTTTGACCACTTCACAGGACGCAATTCTAAGTTAAGCAATAGCACATTTAAAATCTCTTTGTATGGAATCAGGGGGAAAAAAAGAAAGGAAGGTTCTTGATGAATGTGCATCTTCCAAGAGCATTCAGAAAGTATTAACTTGAAATAAGACAATGAAGGGCTAATATTTTCTGGTGGCTGCAAGATTCATCATTGGTAGGCCTTATTGCCAGGTGGCTTGGCAAAAAGCTGAACTGAGTGATATTGCTACCCACGTTAACGAACACGTTTCATTCTGTGTTTGGCCCGAAGTTCTCTAATAAAAGGTGTGTCACTTGCTTTCCAGGTAAGACTGGCATGCAGCATGGTTTCTGTAGTCTATAGACTGTTAGTGCAACAGTCACGGGATTGGAGAAGAATGATTGCATTCTGTCTCTTGCAAGGGCAAGGTCTGCCAAGGTTGTATCAGTGGAAAGACTTTGATAGTGGGATACATAAATCCAAGAGCTAAGACTATGTCAAACAAGGACTATGTGAAACTAGTGATATTTGTTAAAGAAAAATAATTATGTACGGAGGAATAGATTCAGCTGCAAATTAGAAAACCTATAGAAAGCATTTTGAAGGAAAAGATGTCTGGATAAAGGTCTATACTAAATATCTCTGTACTTCAAGGAACTTTTTCTCCAGACTGGTTTGGAGAAGAAAACACATGAACAGTACAGGCAAGAAACACAGAGGAGGTAGGGTTGTCATAGGAAGATGTATAATAGGTCTGGTTCTTCTTAGGAGAATGTAAGCTACCCTCTGAGGACAATCTGATAATTTGCCACTGTGCTTTTCTTAGGACTGCATTTTGATCAACCAGATCAAGACCTTACCGAACAAGATGCTGGTACCTGTTGTTATAATGGATTTTATTTACTAAGTGCCATCTAACCTCATGGCCTGTGTCACTAAATGGATTCTGCCTTCTAGAACTGCTCCAGCTTAATGGCATAGCTTTAGTGCTTTCCTCAAGTATCGATTAGTCTGTACAGCCTGCTCAAATCTATGTCCAGGGCTGGCTGAAAGGATTAATGTTTTCTAAGACCGCAGCTGTAAGAACTGTTGGGGACTTTACCCCATCTCCTGATGGCTGGGTCTCCATCTGTGTTGAATTAGGGAATTCCCACAGGGCACCAAGGCTTTGAGGCTGCCTGTTTCCTGGAGTCCATTTCATTTTGGAAGTGATCTCTCTGAAGGGGCCTTAAAGAGTACTTGTACTGGCACAGAGGTGTTCTATTGGTTTCATTTGGAAATGCGAACAAAGGGAGATCTTTGAACTCTTTTTCTCTGTGTTGAACGTTTCTCTTCACAGGTTCTTGCTTTCCTCTTCTTGGGTTCAGCAGTTCATTACAGTTTATTTGGGAGAGCAGTATATGTTTCCTATTTTGGCTCTTCCGCTGAGGATTTGTGACACCAACCAACTGACATACCTTCTCTGGTTCCTTTCCCCCTTTTAAGACAAAGTTAATGTTTGTAAGCATAGACAGGGATGTTTAATTTATAATTAGATGGGTATGTACAACAACTCTTACATAGATAAGCATGGTCAGTAAGCCTGCCTTCATTTTCACAATAAAGAAGGTCAATGTAGTGTTTATAGTTACTGCTTTCTTCTTTTTTCCAGATTTTTATTGCACTTGGAGAACTCTTTTTATCTGTAAACTGGGCTGTTGTGACAGACATACTGTTGGTAAGTGCTTGTGAAACTATTTCCTTATTTTGAGTTTTTCAGCTTTTCTCAACATAATATTGTTCGTAAGCCTGCATCTTGGTGGCCAGAAGGACCTCCACCTTCTAGGAAGAGATGAATGAACTCTTACTAAGAATCCCCGTACTGGTACCCTGGTCTTTTGGGTTTAGGTACAAGCAATGTTTTATCAACTGGCAACAAATGGGAAGGTGAAAAGTTTGGTGGAGCAGAGCTCTGTAGTGGCGTGTTTTCCCTGAGAGCAGACATTCAGTGTATTACCATGAATGCGCTTCAGGTTTGATCTGTTGAATTTTAAATGTTGCTAATTGTTTTATCAGAAAAATGATGGAATTCAGCTGAATTTGTGAATGTCTGCACATTCAATGGCAATCTTATTTGGGAGTTGTGTTTCATCCTGCTGAAAACCCATGGGTTCAGTGTGTTACTGCTATTACATTGACTGAAGGGTGTCACAGATAACGACAGTAATTTCTCTTTTTTGCATCGTTTCCCCTGTGAACTGGTAGGATTTCTGATAATGTGGCTGGATTTGCTAATGCGTGTTCTTATTTTGCCATGAAAATGACTTCTCTTTCTTCCCACATGGCACTACTAGCCAGACAATGTAGCTAGGAATTCATTTATCCTGCAACCTGTGGAGCTGAAGACAAAGGAAGATGCTGTCTGAATGATAAGGACTTTCTTCCTTTGTGGCTAATACATCAAAATGCATTGCGTGTAGCAACCTTTGTGCCTCTTATTCAGCTGTAAACATGAAGGTATCTACTGTACAACTACAGCTATAACGTGCAAGTGGAGAAGCGCTGTAGCTGCCTTGCTTACAATACGCTGGCTTACTGGGAGGCTGTACATAGTGTGTCCCTTATGAAATACGTTTGCCATCTGTGAGGTAATGGGACTCTGTCTTTTAGGGTTTTGGCAGCTAAAAGCATAGGAGATGCCGGAACTTGAAGCTAATATGGGGTTTGGGAAGGCTACCAACTTGTCCTTGTCTTTGTTTGGAAGTGCCCTGAGAGGTATAGGAGTGTTTACCAGCCTGTGTGTTCTGTCTGCTTTTTTAGCTGACAGCTCTGTCACACAGTCTGCAGGAGGATCTCTAAAACCTCCACAGACAGCACAATAGGGTTTGCAAAGTATCTGTTTGGGGCACCCTGCTTATCTGTCAAGGAGTCTGGACTGGGATCTCCTAGGAGATGACAGTGTGTAGGATGTCGTATGCATTGTTGACACGGCGTAGGTAACTGGCAGTCACTGGACAGGCAGGATGCTGTGGCTATTTCAAAATCCCTGTGTGTGTGAGTGTTTGTTTTCTTCTTTTCCTAGTGAATCCTACAGAGCACTGAGCTCTTGCATGTGGCTTCCTTTGTGCAGAAGAACCTGAATAATAGTACAGGGTACTGTTGTACGAGCCTGGTACCTACAGGAAACGTCCTATGCTTCTTTTCCATTTTTCTTGTTGCAGCTTTGTTCCATATGTCTCTTGTAGTTACTGATATGAGATATTAAATAAATGTGGTAAGGAAGAGGTACAGGGCACTGAGAGAGTGAAAGTGCATTTATCTTTTCTCAGGCCTGCAGTGCCCACAATATACTAAGTGCATAATAATATTTGATTTGTATTTCTCAAACACAGCCTGTCATTATCAATAAAAGAAATCTGAGTCTATGACAGATGACGCGATACAGTTGGAGAGCCAAGAACTGACAGTCTCCGGTCTAGTACAGTCTGTCATAGCAAGGTCTACTTCCCAAGCTCAGGATTTTCTACTGCAGTTTCTTTATATCTCTTTCTGTACAAGAGCCTGTTCCCAAAGTCCAGGTGCTCATCTGGCACTCCAGGCAGGTTCTGGGAGAAAACAAAACTTGGGTAGACTGCATGCCCTCAGTCTAGGCCAAGGTGTGTCATGACCACAGTTAGGAGAAGCTGTTGGACTGTTCCTTCATCCCAAGGATGACAAGGATTTCAGCTTCCAGATCAGCCAGTCTCACGTGACTCTGTTCTTACACTGGCAGGGAACTGGATGCAGTGTTGATGGCAACATGACATTAAAGTGGATATCCCTGTTTTAGTATTTTTTATTGTTGAAGCACTCTATCTAAATATTCCTAATGAAAAAGAAATGTTCCATCCATGGTTAGAAATATCTGCTTTGGAGAGACTAGGAATGGAAAGGGATACAAGCTATCTGTATGTGTACAAAGTAAGGAAGGAGGTTGTGTCTTTTAATAAAACTGCGTTGTATGGAGTACTCTTACTGGGTGCAAAGATGCTGTTTCAAGATCTTGAGTGATCTGTGTATCCAAGTTTTGACCATTTCTGCTAAGAGAGGCACTGCCAATGTGGACTGGTTCTTTACTGAAACTGGTTGCAATATAGGGCAAGCAGGACCAAAAGGCTCCCGCTGAATGGAAAGAGTTGTATGAGCTCTTGAGAATCTCCCTCTCGAAATAGAGGAAATCTGACTGTAGAAAAGAGGATGTCACTGCTCATTGCTGTGTTTCTGGCATTCCAGCAGGGTGTGAGGCATGATACTGCTTGGAAAACCCTGGCTACAAGAAGGGTTTGCTAGGCAGAGATAAGAGGACAGATAGCCAAGTTGGCTATAATCTTTGTTAATTACGTTGGAGGAAGTCTGTCTATTTTCTTTCTCATTTTAGATCAAATGCTCTGTTACACCTAAATGGGGTTCATAGCCTCACTTCGTAAGGAAACAAGACTTACTACAGTTTGTGTCTGCTTTCTCTGAAACCATAGATTTCAACCAAGTTTGATACAGAGCTAGACACCTCAGGAAGACCGGAGTTCATACAGGCCTTGTGAAAATAGGTGACCTTGCTTAGAAAAACCATCCAACTTGGCACCCCCCAGAAGAGCTGTGTTTTAGGGAAAAACACAAAACTCTGCAGCACATATGTCTTGTCAAACATGAGACAAAATGGTAGAAATAGGTTTGTGTGAGAGACCATGAAAACAGTAGCAGTGGAAAAAGCTTGGTGTGATACTTAAACTATTCTATCAATTTTTTTTTAATCAAAATAACATTTTTGAGGTGTTTTAATTCTATATGTGCTCCAATCTTCATACCAAGAATGTATGTCATGCTTGCTCCTGCAGATGGGGGGCTACTAGAGGGAAAGGAATGCAGTGCTACAGTATCCTCTGTCAATCCCTGAATGCAAACCATTACATTAATGTAGCTTATTGTCCTTCCTTCTGCATATGTGCTATGAATTTGTAGTTTCAGGAAAGTTAAAATGCTGTAACTTACTGGTATGTATAGGTCCTGGCTGCATGTGGCACTTATTCTCACAAGACGAATTAACCTTGGTGTCTTGGACGATGTTGCTTCTTTACCTGCCTTTTTTAATGTCCATTAGTGGAGTTCCACCCACCCTAAAGGTGTGGCATTGATGTTGCTATTGTAATATAGCTATATCTTAGTGGTTGGTAAATTTTTTTTTAATCTAATATTCTGAGGCCTCTTTAAACACAAAGAATGAGAATAAAATTAAATCAAATGTGAGAGCAGGATCTTTTTTTTCCTTCTAAACCCAACTTGTCATGCATATTAGTGTTTCTTTGAAGACAGCTATAGAGTCACAATAGTTATATACCTTGAGTTTGTCTCTTGGAAAAACACCAGTCGCTCTATTAATTAGTGTTTGAGACACCCTAAGTGATGTTCAGATCAGTTTCCAAAAAAATGGGGTATAGAGGAGTGGGAGAATATTAAGCATTTTGTCTCTGATATAAGCAAGTGGTTTGAAAACAAAGGTATGAAGGTTTAAAATTGCTTCTGTTTCATTCTGACAGTGAATGCATTTTTGCGTAAATGTGTTATTGAAAGAGAGAGACACAAATTATATAGAATCCTACTGTACTTCTTCAGGCACAGTTGATCTTCAGTAGCAGAGACATAAAGCCCTTATTATCCCCCAAATGATTACATTTCGTTTTAAAAAATTGTTCTAATCTATGTGATGCTTTGCTGTGTGCTGGGTGTGTGCCACATCTTCTTATCCAACTTGTTATTTAAACTGTGTGTCCTCAAAAGCATAATCATTTTGAGGTATTGTTGCTAGGCTAGCTATATCTCAGGTGCTATCCAGTTACAAGCAGCACACTTCTGCCATCAGAGCTATCATTAAAGCACCATCAGCCACCTTCTGGTCTGCCAGGTTCTGTCCCCTCCCTCTGTCTTCACGTGATCTGCAAGGTCTCAACTGACATCATTTATAGCCATAGCAGCTACTTCAGGTTCCAGGTACCCCAGTTTCCCCCCAGCAGCCTAGACTATGCCTGCTGACACAGTGTCGGAAGAGATTTTTCTCGGAGTCTGTCAGTGCTGAATCTCATTATTAGTAAATCAGTACAACTAGATGGGTTACTGGCTGGAGGTTTCTATTAGTTGCGTGGCCAATGAATCTGTACGAGCTGCTGTGAGTCTACAAAGGGGAGGCAGGGGAGTCATGTTTGTCCTACTTTATTGTCATTCCCCCTTGTGTGTTGCTTTCTTGAATGTTTTTTTCCTCAACAAAACATCCAGTGTACTCTTTTGCTTAGAATAACTTATCTGTCTGCAAATTGTAAACAGTGTTTGAATAAGAAATATATAAAAATGGATATATTAATCTCTCTAGGATGTTATATAAGTTCATGAGATTCACTCTGTTAAAACTCATTCTCTTGTGGGTTGTGTTTTGTTTCAGTATGTTGTGACACCAAAACGGCAGTCTACGGCTATTGCCCTGCAGATTTTGGTGAGCCATTTGCTGGGAGATGCAGGCAGCCCATATCTCATTGGGACTGTAAGTGAATTCTCTGCTTATTGAGCTTTCCTTAGGGTAAAACTTTTAGAAACTGAAAGACAGACATTTACAGAATTGTAGGCACTTCCTGGTCCAAAATTAGAAGTTACTCAAATTGGTGGCCTTGATACTAGAATACAGAAAGACATTTTTCTAAACATTTTTACCTGCATGCAACTTGTGGTCCTGTGACACTGCAGTTATGTAGAATACAGTCCTATACCTGTAGGTGTGAGTAGTTCTATGCAGTGTGTAGAAATTTATTTTGATTTTAAATTTGCAAACTCATAAATTTTCGAAGCCATACATTTTTGCAAAGATAGTGTCATGGGTATTGTACTTGGATTTAAGCACTTTCTGCTAAGTTTGTGAGGAGTTTCATGGAAATTAATCAAAATACCATTTTATATCTCGAAACCTAAAACTGTTAGTTCAAATCTTAATGTTTGAAATCTTGCAATTAGTCAATGCTCTCTTGAAAATCAGAACAAAAGTGACTGCAATGGTTGCCTTTTGATACTACTTGGCATTCAAAGCTCTGGTCTCAAATTACCTTAACCTTGAATTCCCATGTTGCTTGAGCCCTGATTTCTTTGCCCTTCCTACATTTACTTGATCTTAGGTGCTTCTGGGCAAAGCAGCCTAGTACTGTTTTCTCCTTGCAGTTCATTTGATTTATAGAATCACAGAATGGTTTGGGTTGGAAGGGACCTTAAAGCTCATCTAGTTCCAAACCCCCTGCCATGGGCAGGGACACCTCCCACTAGACCAGGTATTTAGTTGCAGTGGATGATACCTGTCAGTGTTGTTTTCTTCCTTCATTATTTTTTATTTAAGACACAGTTTGATTCTAAGACTCTATTTTGATTCTGCACACAATAGCTAACCGATCACTCTGATTTCTCTGCTTTACTGGACATGGGAGAGAGACTCGTTGTTGTTGTTGTTGCTTTACATTTTGTTTCTATGAAAGTTTATTTTAAGAAGTTCACCTCAGGAATATATGTTCTTTCTTTGTCACATGTTAACAGTGTTAGGGTTAGAGAGGGCCAAACAGAAATGCCCGAGTGAGCTATGCCTGCAGGCATAGCTGCTGCTGGTCCAGCCGGACAGGAGATCCCTCTTGTCCTCAATTGGGTGAAAAACAGAGTCTAAACAGTGTAATCTGTCTGGCAGAGAAGACAGCCCCCTCTCACTGAGAGATTCCTCCTGCTGTCTCTCTTGTTTTGGCAAATGAAGAGATCACTTTGCTCATTGGTGTGTATTAAGAAACTGTTGCCTTCACACTGATTTGGCTGTATGCATGGGGGAACATAATAACAGACATCCCTCTGTCATGAAAAATGGCTGAAATGATATGCAAAAAAGGGAGGCATCTTGTAAGCTAAAATATGTCTTGTGCATTCTCCCATCTTTGACTATTCCATTGATTTATGCTCCCTGCCTGAAAGATGAAAATGTTTGTGTCTCTTACCCACTGTTCTTTGCCATCTTTGAGGCACAGGCAGAACTGAGGCTTCCTGCAGAATGTGCTGCTGCATCCTGCTAGTAACTGTGTGCAGAATACTTCTTCCACAGCACCTTGCATGCAATTGCCTTAAATAGCAGCTAATCAAAAAGTGTGAAGACAAAAGAAAGCATATACAGATGAGATTAACCTCAAGTAACCTTGCAACTTTGCAAAGAACAGAGACAATAAATCCAGGAATAAAACTGATGTATGTTCAAACGGGGTCCTATGCAATGAGCACAACATTGTGTTCTAGGATGCTTCTGTGAACCAATATACCAACGCTGCCCATGTCCACTGTTGATTAACCACCAAATCTTCTGCATTCATGTCTTGCTGTTGTTTACTAACCTGCTTCAGCTAACCCTTTAGCTTAAAAACTGGCTGGAGAGTCAGGGAATAGTCTTTTTCAGAGTCTGTTTTTCTTCCCCTGGCGCTCCAGAGATTTTCTTACTGAGCATTTTAAAATTAAATGCATTAGGTTTGTATTTTGGCCATTATGCTTGCTGTAGTCCCTGGGTGCCCATTTAGAGTTGATCTTGCTCTTACCTGCCTAAACTGTCATAAATAATCATACTGAACCTAGCAAAGGTTGAAGAGTCTCATATTCGTGTATTTCAAGTCATGTAATGTATTCTAACCATCAAGAACAAATGCGGGAATAAAAATGACTGCATTCAACATTCATCTTTTTGTTTATGCTAACAAGAGATTTTAAGTTCCTGGGTCAAGTATTGAATCTTACTGAGTTTCTTGAAATCAGATTTTCTTTCCATCTACAAAAATAAAATTCACATGTATCATTTATAGCTTTTACAAACTCACCCTCCAGCCAGTGCAAAAAGCAGCTGCCTGGTGTCTTCTTCGTCCCAGTTCCTCGTAATGCCACCCCATGACTCCTCAACTGCCTTTTGGCTCCAGAGTAGACTCCACTCTTGTCTCTCAAATTAATTTCCATCTCTTCCCTTTTTAATGAGTGTAGCTGCTTGTGCCTGTATTGATGCTGATCTCCTGTTTCTATCCATTTGATGCTGTTTAGAGTTAGATAAAGTTAGAGAATAACATCAAGAAATTATAAAGGTCATCGCCAAATGTCTGTCCTGTGCTAGCTATCTGGAGATGAGCTAGAAAATGGTAAAATGAGTTTAAGTTTACCAAACATTGTTAACATTGGTTGCAGCATTTCCTACTCTTGTGACTGGAGGCACTGAAAGTATAAAAGAGTATAAGATTCCTTGACCAAATGGAAGCTGGACAGCAGTGAAGTACAGGTGTATTAGGTACTGGGTTGGACAAACTTTGGTAGCGGGCTTTTCATCCCTATCTGCCTAGTTTTATTCTTTTCAAGGACCACACTGTAAACAGTCTCCTGAAACAAAGAGAGGATGATGATGTTATCTCAGATTAAGGACAGCCTTGTTCACTCCCTAGATCTCCCATGCTATCCAGGACAAGAATGCCCACTCATTCCAGTGGAGTTTCTGGAGCATGCAGTACAGCTTCATCGTGTGTGCTTTTATCGGTGTCTGTGGAGGAGCTTTTTTCCTCCTGACCTCTTTCTACATCGAGGAAGATCGTAAGGAAGCGGAGCGGCTTTGAGGTTTCTATGTATCTTTATAACTTTTAAACCTGTATCTGATTGCTTTCCTGTTTGTACACTAGCCATGATATTGGCTCTGTAAAGTTAAAACACAAATGTCTGCATTATGTTAATACCACATTAGTTTCTATAAAAAACTAAAGGCAAAATCCCAATAAAGTCTCAGATTAAACAAACCTTCCATATTGAGCAAAACAGACTGCAGAACACACAAGGATCAGGGAAGTGCTATTAGTAACACCTTCAAAATGCTGCAGTCTATGGAGGTAATAAAATAGCTTTACTGTAGGTAATGCACAAATACAGACTTCATGGAAGGTCTCTTTCTACTCTGGTCTTTCTAAGCCCAGTAGAACCAGTCCTAGCCTTCTTCTTCCCTGAAAGAAGTCATATTCAAAGTGTAAAAGACTTAAAGAAAACCTGTTGAATTGGACAGAACGCTGTCCTTAGTCATCTGGATTCTTACAAATTCCTTCTGCTCTGACTTGGTTTTTTAGATACCAGAAACGAATGCTGTCTTTCAAATGAAAATGAACTCTGGGGCAAGATACACAAAGAAGAAAAGAATGTCCTCCCCTTTTTCTTTCCTTTTTGCTTAATGAGATACAGCTAGAAAAAAGGCTGAATAACAATTCCTCCATATGGCAGAAAATCCTGCATACTGGCTTTTTGGGATGCTTTTGACTGAGAGTCAAAAATTGGTACTGCACTGGCATATGGCAACCCTCCCCCATCTGCAAAACAGGCACGAGTATTCTGGGGAGCTGGGGAGCTCCAGAAGGTAGCGTATAGGGCTGTCACAGGCACGACTGCTAACCTAAACGAGACAGTAGCATTTAAGGCAGAACATCTCATGGAGATTAGGAAGGGAGGTCTATGAATTCTCAGCAAGATAAAATGTGCCTGTAGAATTTGGAAAATGTAGACAGTACAAACTGTGTTTTCAGTCATCTGAAATGACCAAGAGAAGCAGAAACTACCAAAGTCAGTGTCACATTCAAGAGTGGAGGGTTGCGATCATTTTATATGTAATATGTTAGCGGCCTCTTTATAATGCCTTATAGAATCATAGAATCATAGAATCATAGGGCTCTTTAGTGTGTCCTCAGGCCTTGGGTAAGTGTCTCCTCATGAGTGAACAGTAGTAGCTGTAAAACCACTTAAATATAACGATCCATTTGAGCTCTTATCTCTAAAGTGCATAAGACTTTGGATGTGATATCTATTGTCACAATATCATGCCAGGTGCCAAAGAGGACATGATTAGTGCCGCCAATTTTCATTGTTTGAGGTGGTATCGTTGCCAGCAGCACCTTAAAGCCAAAGCCTGAGGAAGATATTAACAAGTGAATTGTGAAGTATTCTGAATTTTGCCTGATTCTCCCAGTAAATCATAAGGGTCACAAAGCACCATATTTCTGTAATGACTGTGAATATCTAATGTCATTATAAATAGCATAATTCAGCAACTGCAAGTTTTTGTTTCTCCCCCTCTCTCCCTCATTTTTAAAAACTCTGTTCTGAAACCTGACTTAAACTCAAGTAGTGAAATTTGGCCAGAGCTTATGCCATTATGGGAAATAATAGAGAAACTATTTTGTGATACTCAGTACGCGTGTAATAGTAATTTACTTTATGCCCAGAAACTGGTGGAAGAGTTCTGTGACAAGTGCACATCAGCATTTTAGACCGTTAAATTATTTTGATTTTGTTTAATTCTCTGTGCTGGTGACAACAGTGCCAAATCAATCCTTCCTTAGTATTTTATCAGAATTCCTCAGAAGCTGCATATAAGTGTACTGCCATAAAGGTTTGCATTGTGCTTCAAGTCTCTTGTACACAATATATAGACATGTATATTCTGAAATTGTGTGGGGATATTGGTCTTAGGTAATTATTTGGTTTCGGTAAAGAATTAATTTTATGAGGTAACCTGATACTGTGAAAGGTGTTGAGCTTGGATTTACAGAGCTCTGAGCATCAGTAATAGAATCACAAGATTCTACCTTTGTTGCCAAACTTTAAAGTTTGCAATTGCTAAAATCATTGACAGCTGCAAACCAGATGCTCCCAACACCACAGCTGATTCCTTGAAACTCAGGCAGGCAGGCCAAGATCTTGAGAATCGTTGGTTTTTCCCATTATTCAGCTATGGTAGGGTTTAAGGAGCTTGATAGTATTTCTCTATTGGTATCTTCATGATTTGTCCTGTAAACAGATGATCTATTTATCACTTTTGTTAAGTTAGCATTAAATTCCTCTTTTAAAAAAAATAATCAGAAACTGTGTCTGGAATACCGTGGAGGCACGCATTTGACATATGAGCAAGAGATGCCAAATGCTGTTCTGTAGATGGTACATGAAGCCTGTGACAAACTCATTCCTACTCCTACTCTAATCTCCTTTGTGAAAGTCAGGGCCTAGAACTTAGCAGGATGACGCTGACAAGTTCAATTCCATCTTTTCAAATGCTTCTCTCTTTTCTTTGTAATGTAAGGGGAGAGGACTTTTATTTTTGTTAATTTTTTTCTGCATTTTAGTAGGACTAACATCCGAGCCAAGAGACAGGATGCTCTGCGCCGTGCCTGGGCCTCCCTGGAGCTGGACTGTCCTCTGTCTTGGTTCAAAGTGGGGTCTCTCTCCCTTTGTGGTGGTCAGGCAAGAAACACATGCCTGACATCAGAGACAGTCATTCATAGCTCAGATGACCTCACAGTTGAATGCCCAGCTTCACTGCTGTCCTCATAAGGTACCTCCAGCAGTCGGGAAGAGGGGAGAGAGGTGGGTTGTGCATTTTGTGTCTTCCCGCTGGGATGCCGATGCCTTCAACCCCTCGGCCATGAAGCCAAACCTGCCTCTCTCTATCAGAAGACTGGAAGCTTTAACCAGCCCCACCCAGCTCTTCCAGGTACAACTGCCTCCATTCAGCAAGGTTCCGTTATCAACAGAAATTATAATTGCACCCTTAAAAGAAGAGAATACTCATGATTTCCACATTGTTGTACATAATTTCCCAGTTTGGCAGAAGCCCTTCTGGCCACGCTTCCCTACAGACCCGTGCCTGTAGTAACCACTGGCCAAACTGCCATGAAGTCACCCTGTTAAATTCAGCCCTCAGGAATCTTTGCAGCAACCCCTCTGACAGCCGGGTTTGCTCCCAGATTTGCTCCCAGATTTTCCTCAGGGCTGTTCTACACTCGGCATTGCCAAAGGACATGCCTCTGCTGTGAAAGATCAAAAACTGGGAAATACCAGAATGTGGGAGCTTCCCAGAGCTGTTCCTGGAAGAACTGAAGATCCAGTTCTGTAAGAAGCTAAAGCAAACCCTGCACGTCAGTGGGATTTTTGAGTGTCAGTGCTCAGGGACTCAGATTAGTTGCTGAAATGGTGAAATGCTGAACTTATGTATTGTGCTTGTAATTGGCAGACCTCAAAGTGGTCAACAAAGATCATCATTTACATACGTGGGGTGTTTTAGAGATTAACAGAAAGCTTCTGGATAATTATTTTTTCCTCTAACACTGCATCTGGTTATTAATATGTCTCTTAAATAAGGCATCCACAAGACACTGTCATTGTGGATCCTGCAATACATATTTTGCCTGTGCTGAACCAAAGTTATGTCTGGGCAATAAGGGAAGAAGCAATTCCTGCATGCTCAACCAAGTTTATTCCCAGTTTATTTCTTGGTTTTTCTCCATGAAGTCAACATGAACGCTGTTGGTACTGACGTGAAAGAACTCCTCTCAGGGGGTGAAAAGCTTAGGGGGAACCAAACCCAGCACCAACCCAGCATCGATCCTCGCCACTCCTGCACCAAGCTGTGCATGGCCTCAGCCCTCCCGGAGACCCTGAGCCCTCTGGTTCCCCCAGTATCGGGGCTGTACTGGGAGGACTTGGCCTAGCTCTGCCTGGCCCGGGGCTGCCGAAGGCAACGGATGCCCAGGGCAAGGCCTAGCAAGGGGTGTCTGGGTGCTGGCTCAGTAGTTGGCTCAGTAGTTTTCTTGTGTAGGTTGGGTGGATGGTTGGGTGTGTGGTTGGCTGGGTAGTTGGCTGGGTAGGTTGGCTAAGTAGTTGGCTCAGTTGGCTCTGCCTTGGGGAAGCTGTTCACTGCGCCACCCTGGAGATGCCCTTCACCGCACCGCCCCAGAGAAGCCATTCTCCACGCTGTCCCAAGAAGCCCTTCACTGTGCCACCAAGGAGAAGCCATTCATCATGCTGCCTGGCTCATCTTGAAGACCTTCATTGTGCCACCCCAGAGGAGTCCTTCATCACATCACCCTGGAGGAGTCCTTCATCACACTGCCCGGCTCTTCTTGGAGCCCTTCATTGCGTCGCACCAGGGGAGCCCATCACTGTGCCACCTCGGGGGAGGCTGTCACCGTGCCACCCCAGAGAAGCCCATCATCACATATTGTGCTGTATTTTGTGTTGTGTGGTAAGGTATGGTTTTGGAGCAATCTGTTCTGGGGCTTTTTTGGAGCGGTCCAACTAGGGGCTTTTTGGGAGCGCTCCATGACAGGGCTTTTACAGAGCTCTCCTTAACCTTAATGACAGCTTGATAGATGATGAGGAAGAGCAGTGTGAGCCTGCTGATGAAGACTCTTGACTGGGAACCAAGTTCAGAAGACAAGGACAATGAAGATGATGAAATTCTTTTGCAAGGAGCACGTAGATTCGTTAAGACGAAAAATTAGCTGCACAGAACAAGAGTATGAAGGTTGGATCTGGCTGTGTTAAAACATGGATGCGCAAGGAGAGGAATTGCTTTGAAAACTGTTTTTTCCTTAGTGATGTGGGCACTACAGGATGATTGTCATGGACGCGAGGGGATTCAACAATGCCTGTCTTGTATTATTCTTGTATTATTCTTCTTGCATTATTGTATTAGTCTTGTATTATTTATTGTATTACTATGTATTACTTTGGTGGGGTTTTTTTGATTGTTGTCTTAAGTGGTGGAGCCAGAGGATGGAGCTGTGGGATTATATTCCATGGCAACTGAAGTAGGACTTTTTTAGAAGAGCATTTTCTCAGCTAATTCTTTTCCAGCACCATTGGTGTCTTCTAGTTTGAGCTACACTTTTAAAGGTTGTTAATGCTTCATCTTCCCGTGCTGGGAATAAATATTGGCATTACGGGAGTCTTTAGATTTTTGCTCTAATTACAGTAGTGCCTCTTTCCATGCCTGCACATCACTGGAATTGTGTTCAGTTCACGACAAGGCTGAAATCTTTTAGTTGGGTGGCACCATGTTCTCTGCAGGTGCCCTTCAGGGAATTTCTGCTCCAGCTGGTGTGTGTTCTGCAGCACAGCTCCAGCACCAGCAGCAGTACCATGGGCCAAGGCTTCAGAAGCAGCAGACCTTTGCAGTTGCCCCTTCTGCGTACTGCGGCTACTGCACAGGATCTCAGGGCAGAAGGATTTTCTTCACTCTGCTGTCAAAACTGTCCCACCGTGTCCTGTTGCCCACTTGCATTTATTGTATGTGTGGGATGTGGGGGGGTGTGTGTGTGTAAGGAAACAAACAGGCTGAAATAGAGGAAGCTGAAGATCAGAGGGAAACAGGAAAGGAAACTGGAGAAGTGATGTGGAGTTCAACTCCCACAAATGATTGATGTTCAGCTTTGCATTTGAATACAAAATGGAAATGAAGTTATAGCATTCAAGATCTGAGAGTGCCCATGTGGTGTTCTTAAAGACTGCATATAGTAATTTCCTACCTCTTTAATATGGTTTTGCAGTCTACAACTTTTAATCTTTTCATTTTGAATGTAATTGTATGTATATCCATGCCTGAAGAGGTTGAATTACGTCAGAAACAAAGGCTGCTGTTTAGATCTGTACTCAGACATTTCAATGTTCTTGCAAGGCCTTCTGAAAATCAGTTAAACTAGAAGGGACATTATTGCAAACTGACATTGGGCAGCTTTTGGCTGCAGGATAATCTTTTGCCAATTATGAGTCAGAAGTTCCTCTCAAAGATTGTACATATTGAAAAGAAAAACATTCATGGTGGGCAGCTCTTCCACCTTTGGAGAACACGGGTTTCTTTTGGCCAGTGGCATACTGTTTGCCAAAGCTATTTCATACAGAAAGAATCCAGTTGGTGATTTTCACAGGGTCTGATGATTTCTGTGACCACAACCGTTCTCAAGCAGAAACACTCTGTATCCTGTACTGGTATGCAGTGAGAGGCTCTTTCGTCTGCTCTCAAGAGCTTCCAAAGCCTTTACTTTGGAAGTAGAAATAGCTTTTTATCACTGGGGACTCCCAGTCAGATATGTAATCACAAAAGCAAACTTAGAAGTAATTCTTGATTTTGCATGATAGATAGAGGGTTATTACTGATACATCAGGGCTGGAAATGAGGTATGACCAAAGCAACACACTGGAAAAGTCAAAGCTGTAATCAAGCTGCTCTATACTGCTAGACCGAAGTTATATCTGTTCAGTTATCTCTGTCTTAGTTACCTCTGTTCTGAAGTTATCCTGTTCTTGTATTATTTCCTTAACAGCAGGATATATTTTTATTCTTCTGGAGAAATGAACTTGTAAGTCCAGGATATTTGAATATTGAATGAAACTACTCCGTTTGAGGTACAGATGAGACCACTCGGACGCTCCCCAGACCCTCCAATGTCAAGTTCCCCAGTGTTTTTCCAGTGAGGTGGGAATGCACCACAACTCAGTGGACTGAGTATGGGGACAGTCCTATGGTTAGGCTCGCTCTGGCTAGAGTTTATTCTTCACATCTTTGGGAGGAATCTCGGTGTGATCTGAATCTAAAGACCAACATGAAGCCAAGGTATGTCATCAAATGTTTTAACCCTTGGTTGTTCATATGAAATGTGACAAACTAACTTTAAAACTGTAGCTTAACAGAATTAGGGTTGTTCTGAAACCTCAGAAATTAACTGGAGGCTTGGCTTGCCAGTCTGAGATGTAAGACAGTAACTCATAACAAATGAAACAGAAGCCTACATCCATTTAATGAAATCGTTCCTGTTTTTGAAAGAACCCTTGAAGTAGAGTAACAAAGAATGTGAAATACAACACGTGCATTGACTTAAAATCTTTTGGTTTTCTTGACATGAAGCTAAGAAGAAAACTAAAAGAACTGTAAATTAATTTGCATGTTTAAATGGGCCTATCCAGAGTAGGAAAGCGAACGAGGTCAGTCTATAATTGGCTGCAACAGCAGTAGCTTCAACATGTCGCCTTTAATCAGGCAGCAGTTTCAGTAGCCTCAGGTATAGTTTTAAAGTAGTTCACTTCTCAGATGCGAGATCTGATCCATGCCATCCCTTACTCCTCCTGTTTGGCTATAGAACAGCAGCTCTCTCCTGCAATGGCAAAGGAACAAAACTTCTCTTAAGCGTCAAGGGAAATACCAGTTGTTTTCTATGGTTCCAATCAGGTAGAAGTAAGAAAAAAGATGGGGCTTAAAGAAGTTATTAGATTTGCTGATCTATCTAGATTGGAAAGGACTACTGCTGGAAGCTGCTGGTTACCGAGACAGTTTGTTCTGCAACATTCAAGCTCCTTGGAATCTGTGTCCCTTGCATCAAACGAATGATAACCAAACAAGTTGACAAAACTTGCATTTTCTGCAACTTTTTGTATATTCTCCTCCTACCTTTAACATTTCTTCTTTGCTCTTTCCAACGAAAATAGGGGGTAAGAGGCCCTTTGGAACAGCCCCAAAATGTGAGATTTTGTAAGTCCATTCAGGTAATGATTTTGATCTTTTCCTCCCATTCCCTCATACCCAAAGCAGGGACAGGTGATTGGTACTGACCTTTAGTGCTGTTTATGTGAATATTTTTTTAAAGAAGTTTTAGAACTCTGCTTGGCATAAAAATTGCCTTCAGAGTCGTGCTTATTTCTAGCTTCTGCTAAATGGCTGTAAAGGCATCAAGTGGGCGGGACGTGGCTAAGATACAACAGTACCATGATGTATAATTGCTTCTCCAGGGTGATTCCTTCCACCAGCAATGATGTGTGAGATTGCCATCAGCAGAATTTTAATTGTCAAAGACCTTTTATGTAACTTTTTTCTCTCCCTCCCCCTCTGCTTCCCAAGCAAGTGGCCCTGTGCTCCGCTCCTGAAAGGGGTTTCGCAGAACCTAAAAAATCTTTCTGTTCTGTGGCTGAAGGTGTGCAAATGGCAGACCACAGATTTCCAGGCTGCACATTTATATATTCTGTCTAGGCTGCTCCCTCCTAAGAAGCTCTTGTGTTATATTCCTCTTTGCCCTAATCACTTGTGCAGCTGAATATTTGCAGAACGGTTGTGACCCTTTATAATGCTCCTGACGTAGCCATGGGTGTCCAAAGCGTCATTTGGCTTTGAAAAAAAGGCTCAGGGTTATTGCTGTCATCTGAGGGACCTGTGCTGAGACTGGACCAGTTATGACAGTACCAAGCTCGATGGCTGTTTTTTTTACTAACTCATCCCTAACTTCCACTGAAGAAGACTTTAGCAGCTTCACAGGTGTCAGTACTCCATCAGTGAAGAATTGACAGTTCCCCCCTACTATTCTGTTGCAGAAAAATTGGCTGAATTCTGTCTTGCTTGTCTCCCCTGCACTTGTCTTGCCTTGTACTCCCTCCATTGTCCAGTGACCAGAGATTCACCTAGTGCCTTTGTCATTAGGTATAGATGTCCTCTTAGTTTAGAATCTGTAGAATAATTAACTGATTCCTGTTTGGAAGTTAAGATAAAAGAAGTAGACACTGTCCACCTGATAGTAACATCATTTGAGCACAGAAAGGCCAGATCAGCCAAATTTATGCTGTAGCTGACATTAGTTTTTTCTTAGCAGGAGATCCATCATCTCTGCTTTTTCATCTTCCCCTTCTCACATTAAAATGCAGATGCAGAGTCTGTTGAAGTAAATTCTGAAATAACTTATAAGCCTAAAAATCCTCCATTACCCCAAAACCTTTATGGCAAAAGTTTTCTTCAGAGGTCCTCCTGCTGTTCTACAAACATTGGTTACTCCTTCAAGTACTCGTACTGGGTTCTCCTACCCTGCCTGTAACATTGCTGGTTACTGCTGCCTGGGAGGGTACCTGGGACCTGGAGAGAAGTCACCTCCTCCCTCGAGACAGGCAAAAAAAAAATGATGGAAGAACAATGTCTGTGGGTCCCTGCCAAATTGTGCTGGCATTCAAGTAGCTGTAACTGGCTCTCTTCCATTACAAGAGAGCCACTGGGTTCGTCTGGGTTCTATAATTATCTTCATTGTAATCCAATAAAGCCTTGGAAAGGTTCTTAGAAACGTTTTTGTTTATAAGGGAAACAAAGGTTGATGTGAAAAGACTCTTGATCCTAACGCTGTGTAGCTGACCAAAATTGCGTTGGTCTCGCTTTGTTGTTTAATGTTGGCATAACAATTTTGTTATTAGTATGTAAATTGACTACGTATCCTGCAGTAATAAAATGGCTGCAATTTTGAGAGATTAATGTAAGTGCTGTCAAATCCCACTGCAGAAAGGTCCTTTGTAAATGCACAGTTAAATGTACACAGATTTGGAATGTGCCTGAATCCCAGTAGGCCTAACCCTGCCAAGGGAGCTAGAGCAGGGCTCGAGACATGTGCACTGTCTCCGTAAAACCAGGATTCTGTACAATGAGCGAATCTGTCCTGTACAGGACTTCGCTCATATTGTGGTACTAAGATCTGACTATCTGCTCATGTACTGTGGTGGTTTGTTTCCTACAGTTAATAATTTTCTATATTATTACAAAAAATGTGTTTAAATGGAACTGAAAGGTAAATTCATGCATTCATGTATACAGGTATAATTTTCTTTTCAGTATTTAATGTGTTCGGCAGTAGTCTTGAAACTGATGTAAAAAGGGTGAAGGTAACCATTTTTGAAAGTCCTGATTTTAAGCTAGCTATTTAATTCCATCATAACGTACCTTAGTGAGTGGCCTGACTCTTTTGTTTCTTCATGCCTTTTTTTCAGACGGCCTCCCTCTGTTCCTAGTGAAGGCGGTGTGAGCAGCTGTGTGTTCAACACTCAAGAAAATCAGGCCATTTACTTAAAGACTTAATTATGGGTTTAGGAGCCTAATCTTAGGCACCTAATTTTTGAAGTCTTCACTGTAGGCTTTTTTTTCAGGAATATCTCTATTCTGCTAAATGAAAACATCACTTAGAGAAATGCAGGTCTGCGTGTACTTCTTAATCTTCAGTCTGGTAGATATTGCAAATGTTAACTTCTTCATAGCCTTTCGCCTTTATAGATTTCATTTTCAGTGAAGGACCTCGTTCTTTGTATGTGTTGACAACCCACTGCAGAGGAGATGTCACTGGAACTGGTGTGTCATGTCAGAGCTGGGAGCAGACAGAGCTGTAGAAAAAGAGGACATGGAGTGAAAAAGGACACCTGAGTTCTTGCTGAGAATATTTCCTCAGTAAAACCAGATGAAAAGATGTTTCTTCAACCCATTTGGATAACTGCGGATTCATGTGGTAGTAGAATAAAATGCAGATCACAGATTCCCCATCTCTGATTTTTAAGAGCACTGCAGGAAGGCAGTCTTGTGGCATGGTGGAAGAGAGGTATGTGGGCATGAGCGTGGGGTGAAGAAGAGAGGTGACTGATGAAAATGCTGGGTAAGCAATCCAATTCTTTTTGTAGTAAACGTATTAGGCTGGGTTTTGTATTAGGAATGACTAGAAATGCTTCACCTAGAGGATGATTAATGGCAGCTAGATCATGTTTAAGCAGTACCTTACCCAAGAGAATTATGTTGATGATCTGATTTTTACCACAAAAGCCTCTGCAAGTCTCTCTTAGTCGTCCCTCCAATTAATCTGGGTAACCTAGGATAGTTCAACGGGAATTGCATGGTAAGATCCTGAGCAAGGGAATTATTTTTGCTTGGTCCTTTGTTTGCGTGGAAGTCATGGAAGACAGAGCTGCCTGCCTGGTCTGTAAAGTGAGGAGGCACAGCTCCTAAAGAAAATTGCAGTTCTATTTTTGGAATTGTTTTAATTGGGCATCAGATATGCGTATCTCCAACCTATTAACCTGGTCACACTGTGTGGTCTGATCCTCCTCTAATAGCATGTGATTAAACGTGATTCATCTTCACCTCCGCGAAGTGCATGCAACTGGGAGAACGTTGGTAGTCAATCAGATGCAGTTATTTTCATACCAGCTGCTTTCTCCTGTAAATTTAGTTTGTATTGTTAAACACTGTCATGTTGTCCTAGGGGGTCTGTGTCTCCTGATTTAGTGCGATGACTAATGTTCTTTGTTGCACTTTACCAGCGGCTCAAAGGGTGAGACTGACAGAAACAACAGGACCAAAGCACGGACATCGGTGGCTTTGAAGGAAGCCAGTTATCTGTCTTTTGGGGGAGAAGAAAATTTTCATCCTCACTGGGGTTGCCTGCACTTGCGAACTTTATGAAAGGATGTTTATTTTTTTTAAGGGCAAGGTGTGGGAAGAAAGGGGAAGATTCGGATTTTCTGACCCATAAATAGCAAATATTTAACCAAAAAAGAATAGCTTGTTTAAGTGAAGAGAGAGATCTGGTAGGGAGCTTGTAACTGCCTAGAGAGGAGGTGTGGCCACAGGATGGGTCTCCTTCGACAAGTGATTGGGTTTTTTGTGATCCCAACAATTCCAGAGCTGACTCACTACAGGAAAGTACATTTCAATTCCTGAGCATTGCAAACTTGCCGTAAAACCAAGCTGAGCTGCCTGCTTTAAGATGCCTATTTTTCTTCCTGATGGGAGAAACCTCTGCCCTCCAGTGATGCTGCGGCAGTGCAAGAACAGATTCCAGATGCCTCCTCCTCCTTGCCTTTAGTCTTTACTTCTAATGGCCCTGGAAAGCCGGTGTTAAAACTCATTTGTTCTGAGGCAGCATTCAAAGAGGGTGGAATATTTGATTTCCAATGAGTACCTGCATATGTCAGACATGTTGTACATGCTGAAGGCAATGGAGATTGCCAGGGAGACAGTTTGTTTGAGCCATTTGTATTTTCTTCCCAGTCAGGCTTTGCTCCGTCCTACCCTCCGCTAGCCAAAGGCTGTGGCAAGGTAAAATGAGAGATAACGTTATTCTTTATCTTCAGGCTTCTTTCCAGTCTGAGATGCCTCACTCTTTTGAAGTCAGCTGAGAAAAGGTACAGGTGCTTGACATGAGCACACAGGAGATGGGTATCTCAGCCCACTGTAGGATTGGATCCTTGCTTTGTGTCTCTCGTAAGCCTTGGAGTTGTGGCTATAGGAAATGTATTACAGTGGCCAGGGCGTGCTGAGAGCCCAGAATGAAGCTGTTGTCCGTGTGAAGGTGAGACCTAACCAGCAGCCAAGGCTGGGCAAGAGCTGGCGCTCGGCAGGGACGTGAGGCAGATGGAGCGAGGGCTGGCGGGCGTGCAGAGAAAGAAGGGGAGGAGGAAGGCAGGGAGCAGCTGGCAGTGGGGGAAGAAGTGAGCAGTAATGGGAATGAACAGGAGGAGGAGGGGGGAATGAGAAGCGTCCTCATTTGTGCACTGATATCCAGCACCCCATTCAGCAACTGTGACATTAGGATTTCAAAGAAATGTCCAAATAAATTTGTTCCTTTAAGGGATTTATTTGAATTCTTTATTAAAATAGGAGATATATGTGCATTTTCTCCTCTAGCCCACTGTTTTAATAGGATTACCTTTAGCATCACCCCATGGGCTCTTTAATTCTTCATTCCAAATCTTCTATGGGAAGTCGTCTCAGTAGATCCAATCAGGTGTATTTCATTGCTCAACAGTAGAGAGGAAATGAATTTTTCTGATGAGGGGAAAGCACAGTGAATAGCTTGATTCTCCTCCCCAACACCATCTGCAATCAGTTTTGTGCTGCAAATGAAGTCAATGTTTTCCTGGGTCAGAGGTGGCTAATTATTCATAGCACTTTCATTTCCAGCAGTAGGATCATCATATCTCTGCCAATCATCATTCTCTTTCGTGTTTGGCTTACTCTGCATTGCTCTTAGGTTTGCAAGTCTAGCTGCTACCCAAACTTGTACTGTTCTTTGTTGCTTTTCCTGGGCTACTGCCAGTAGTTCTCAGCTTCTGAAGAGACTGACAAGAGGACTTTGGCACTAGTATTGTACTTTTCTCCCATCTTATGAGATCATGTCTGTTTAAAAAAGAATGAAATGGGAAGGAAGGAAGAATCTAACACTCAGTTTACTTGTAAGTAGCCAAAAACCTGCCAACTGAGTAGTATTTCACTAAGATGGGTAAGTGTCATCTGTGGGGTTTTTAATGGCAATAAAGCCCAGAGAAGTGTATTAGTCAAGGTACACCGGGGATTTGAACTTGACTGTCTTAACTCATAGGCTGGTATGTTCCCTGCTGGTGCCTAGTGCATCCCTCTGGTGAGTGTTCAGAGCTCACGGTGTTGCAGCAACCACAGGTGGGTTTACAGTGTCCTTTAGGCTTGTCCTTTGCAGTTTTGCCCTTGGATTTACAGCACTGTTCCTAACGTAGATGAGAAGAGTAACTGAGCGCTACTGCCCATTCACTGCAGCAAATTGACTGATGCATTGGTAGGGATGGAAACCCAAAGAAACTATGGTCCAGCCTTACATGTTCATGTAGTAGTAAGGTTCTCTTTGCACAGATCTGTTTTGAAGGATTTGAAGAGGGCTTCAAAGTAGATGCCGATAATTAAAATGCTAATTAAAAATGTTCCCAATGGTATTCACTGATAGTGTTGCCAGAGCAGGTGAGATTTCAATTATCTTGCCGTTCCTTTTAGAGTTAGAAAAACGTTCTGCAATGAGTTAAGATGGAGTACCTAAGCCATGGTTATTTAAGTGCTGACTTCCTTCCAGATTTCTTCAGTTTCCCTTTTTCATCTTAAAAAAACCCAACAACAAACAAACATACCAAAAAAGTTTGTTCTGACAATTCTGAATGTACAAACCAGCCATCCAGGGAACACGAAGCCTATCAGCCTCGCAGGGGAGTGAGCGAAGCCCCACATGCCTTCCACACAGATTGCTTCGTGAGACCCCCTCACTGGATTTACCTGCTGCCTTTGCTCAGAGAGGAGGTGGGGAGAAGACTCTTCTGAAAGGCTTTCAAATAACAGCCACCATAGCAGGGGATGTGGGCAGCAAAGAGCCAACAGCGAGTGTCAGCTTCAAGATCAGATCTTCACAGAGACTACAATAAAGCTTTCAAATGCTCAATTCTTACAGCCTAAATCAGCAGAAAACAAGTGAGTTTTCTCTGGAGGGCTCGCTGCTCTGCGGTTTTAATTGGCAGGAATTTAAACATGCTTAGTGGCATAACTTTAAAGAAGGGAGTGACACACGAAGCCAGGACTACAACAAAAAGAAAGCCAAAGATGGGAAAATCAAAGGAGAGATGACAGGATTAGGGGCAGATAGTAGGGATCCACAAAAATGAGGAAAAGGGCTGCCAAATGGCTGATCAAAAGATGTACTCTAGTTAGGTAGAAAGCTATTGGCTTTCACACAGGAATTCCAGGACAAAGACTTGATGGCCTTTGTCTCTTGAGTGTAGTGATGTCTGTAACTAGGGGATGTGGAAGTTTCACCAATCACTAGATCCTGTATCATGAAGGATGTGAAAGGCAATTCTGTCTAGCATCATATGTACATTTAAATTTTAGAAAAACGTTTTTTCTGTAGCCAAGACGAATCCTGCTTTCAACCTTCCTCTTAGAGGGTATCTTTAGTGCCAGATGAAGTACTTTCTGAATCAGCATCTTTTAATGGTGTAGTGTGCAAGAGGTGGTGATGGAAGCTAATGATGGTGTATAGGAAAAGCATTCAGGAAGGATTTGACAGATGAGGAAGGAATGTAAGCGTGGAAGAAAGTGAACATATGCTAAACCAGAGTGTCTGAAGCTAATGTGGTGTAAAATGATTCAGGCTAATGAAGCTTTTCATGAAATAAATGCCTGCTAAACTCTACCTGGAATACTGCATTGCCTCTTCCTTAGATCAAAGTAATTTGTATTCCTCTGATATTTATATGTAACAGTGAAGAATGTTATAATTGCTATCCAAACATTGTTTTACGTCACACCTTGCAATAACCCCGGGTTGTGTTTGTCTTTTAAAAAGTATGATGTCTGTGACAGTCCTTTTTAAAATGGTGTAGTAAGTTTGGAGACAATTTAGGTCTGTTCATAAAATCAGGGCATTGTTCATTAAGTGTCTGTTACTGGTTGCATTGTAATTTTACGGGTAGATAAAACATTGCAGTCTGATGCTTAACATATGTATATACATAAAATACAGTACTACAAAGATAGTTGGACTTGAGGCAGTGGAATAGCTGTGGCAGTAAGACACCTCTTTACCCCCTCACCCAAGATATGGCAAGTGACAAATTCATGTGCTTCACTCAAATGCCAAAGTTACTCAGAAGAGGTAGCTCCTGAATGGTTGCAACCTCCTCTGAAGAGGAGACAAATAGGACGAGTGAAAGGGCTGCAGTTATGCAGAACCTGATAGAAAAAGATTCTCTAAAACTTCACTGCTCCATTTCAACAAATACGACGTCGTTTACAGGCTTCACCGCCCTCCTTCATAGTAAAAGAGCAAGGAACTGTAAGAGGATGAAATCACAGAAGGCTGTGAAGTTAAAATCCAAGCGGTTCATTTTGTCCTTGCACAATGGGTTTGTGGAACTCTGTTGTCCAAAACTGCCGTAAGATTTCTTGAAGCAAAGCATTTCCCACCCCAAAATAAAACCAAAAGAGAAGACCACTGGATACTGTCCTATGTACCAGCAGCACTGAGACGTAAATACAAAGAAAGATTTCCAAAGGTTTTGGTGAGCAACAAGAAAAAAATCCATGAGATGAACAAGAGTTACTTTGAAGTTTCTTAGGGAACTGTTTTATGACAAGATTAGAAAGTCGTTTTAAACCCTACACAGGGTTTCTTGCATTTTTCCCTGAAGTAACCCAGGCTGGTCCCTGACGGAGGCAAGATACTAGTTTGTCATGGTCTGATCTGATAAAATTACTCCTGTGTCTCCCCCGATTGAAGATGCTGACAAAATTTCAGCAGAAGCAAGATTTTTTGTTAATATCTGCAAAAAATGCTGATACCTGGCAATGATGTACAGTTTGAGACAAACGTTGAATTGTTTTATATTGGCATGGTGTAGTCAGACAAGGTGCAAGATCTCACTGTAAATGACTCTGGCACTTTAGGAGTATACAGATTTAACCACTGGAAAACTCATTGCTCAATCCCTAGGAGCTACCCAAAGAAATGCTGAGTTTTCCAAAATATTTTGCATCTTCAGCTGAGATTATTACACTTTTTGGCCAGCATTCCTACAGGATGGATATCCTGAGCAGAGTAGTTTGGAAAATCTTCACCTGGAGGTGAAGGGACCTGAGCCTTGACTGTTGCTTCTGAACAGTTGGAGCTTGAGAGAAACTTGAGTTTTACGTGGTGCTCAGAAAGGCCATCTGTCTTTCCGTGACAGCGGAAGGGACATAGGGAACACAGAAAAGTGTCCATTGGCCAGACACAGCCCCTGCTTCTAAAAAATCTCATCTAGTGAAAATCAGCTTTAGAAGTATTTTTGTAGAGCTTCAGTGGCAACAAGACCATTTTCTGTATTACAGGATAAAGCACACACTAAAAGACGCACATGCTGATTACTTTTAAAAATAAATATAGTGACCTGAAGTAGAAAGGGAATTACTTAAGTGGAAAGATGAAATACAAAGGAAGATTCATTTCCATAGAAGGCTGGAGTGTGTCCGTCGAGAATACACAATCATGCCTGCAGGGAGACTTGCCAAACCCAGCAGAAGGTGTTCACTGAACACACTGGTTTAAAAAATAAAAGTTGTGATCTGCTCTATGGTGAAAAGAGGCAAAGGAAAAATATATCCACCTGCTTTTAAAGAGAAGACGCCAAACTGTCTAGAAGAGAGTGCAACAGCTCCGCTCTCCTAGCAAGCCAAGGGTGGTGTTACTTCAACATCACTGTGTGAGTCTGTCTGTCTGTCTCCAGGGTAGGAATTACTCACCTGTGTGATAAAGTCCTGGTTTAACGCCTGGCCTAGTGCTGCTGGAGTGGCAACTCTGAATTCTTTGTCTCACTGAGGAGCTCCCTCTGAGAGACAAACTCAGGGGTGGCAGTGCATTTATTGCAATACTTCTCCCTAAACCAGTCATTCACAGTGCTGCCAGATGATGCACGTAAACATGTCATTTAATTACATTTCACCTCAAAAAGTTCCATGAAAATTAATAATGTTACATTATGTTTGTACAGCAGAATCCAGACGAGGGATGTTAAACTCCTGTTACTAACATCCACACCCTAACCGTTTCCGAATCCCGATCCCTTTGATTTAGTAGAGGAGTAGCAGGAATGGGTATTCAACATTGATCTCTTTGCAGGCAATCAGCTGAAACTAGAAGTGTAGCTTTTAATACACAAATTACATATTTTACATACTTGTAAACTAGATCTTGGGCTGTGTACTTTGCCCATATTTAGTGTGCCTTCGTCAATCACTTTATGTTGCACTTGCATTACTCTTATTTTAAAATTTTACCAAACACCCAGTCTTGTCAAATATTAACTTAGCTAATGTTTTAGAAAGGTATACGGTACGCAGCCAGCCTTATTTTCTCGTTTACAAAGGCTCTAAATGATACAGGTGAATTCCATTATGCTGATTACTCCTTTAATAGCAACCATGTGTTCTCTCTCATCTTAAATTAGACCACTGCAAACTTACTTCAGTCTTGTCCCAAGGACAGGTGGTCTTCTCAGTCTTGTAAGGACTCATGGGTTTTCAGCTAGGCTTCTCTGTTATTTGCTGTTTGTATGTCTCCCTTAGCAGTAAATGTTTTATTGTAAATAGCAAACACTTTAATGCTGCTTTGTTTAGGAAGCATTTTTAGTTTGTCATGCTCAGGATATCACTGACTGGAGCCTCCGGTAACAGGTATGTATTGGGATGCTCGAGGCTGGTTTTAGATATACCAAAAAACCTCTGCAGTATTGAGACAGCTTTCTGTATCCGCAGAGAAATAGAAAGTCAAACAGCTTCAAGCTCTCTGCCAAGTGTCTGAGAGAGGAGGTATAAGAAGCATTATGGAACAAAGAACAGTCCTGGGAGGGAAGGAAGATAAAGCATCCTTCAGGAAATGTGTCTCTAGCTACAAGAAGACAGCTGACTACAGAGGGGAATCTTTGTGGTGATGTTGGTAAGTTTTTGTTTGTTAACTATGCTTTGAATGAGTTGTTGGCCCGTGACTAAGTAATCTCAGATACAAAAACTGAAGATGAAGCATACAACTGTCTGTCACGTGTTTGGGAGGTGACATCACTGGTGTTCATGCAAGAAGAGTGCACTGGTTCATGTGTAACCTCCACGCCTCCAGGAGTGTTACTGGTTTCTGTCCCCCAGCACACTGGATGCTCTCCCTGTCATTGCTTGCAGGGGTCTCAGAGGAGCTTTCCTTTAGCTAGGGGGGGTTTGGAGTCAGACATCGCTGTTACTCTCAGTCATGTTCTCTTTATGTCTAGTGAAAAAGTAATGAGTGGTACAATGAAGAGGAAAATTAATATGCACCTTGAATGGACACACAACCTGTTTGCCGTTTGTCAGCTCAAAGAGTAAACTCTGTGTGGAGCATTTTTTTGTCAACTGCTTACTTTAACTGACAACATCCCCATCTGTAAACAGGCTGTCTGGATGTTTTGTGAAGCACTGTGAGTGCCTGCTGTGCTGGCCTGTTCATCTGGAACAGATGTCAGACCGCAGCTGCTGTGCCAGGGCTGCCGGCTTGGTCACACTAAATCCTGTGCTGTTGTGGGGTGTCTGAGGCTCCTCTGGCCTCCCACGGGCACGCGTGGGGGTCTGAGTGTGTATCCCCAACAGACAAATCTCAATGTTGTTGATTCTGAGAAGTCAAGTCCTAATATCGTATGACAAATGATAATATCGGTGATGAACCAAGAGACCTAAAAATGTAGAAACTGAGTAAGTGTGGAGAGATGGCAGCTGTGTGTGTGTGTCGTATGCGGGCTGCAGTGTGTCCTTTGCAAGACTTAGTCATGGAAACTATATTGGATCACTTATTCTTTGCTGGTGACAGATTGTTTCTTATAGTCTTTGTTCCTTAAATGCCATGTCTGCTTATAGCTTTTAATTATTTTAGTTAAGTGTATCTGTAGTTTTAGTAAACAGCCTTGTGGATTTCACCATGAATTTATTCTTTTCCTAATACTCGTGATTCTCGAATTTTAATGTTGTCATACAACTCCTATGTGTTAGCCTAAACATTTCCACATATACCTTTCAAACCCTCCTAGTTCTCCCTTGATAACCAATCCCTCTAGTCTTTTTAATTATATTTACAGTTTGCGTATTTAGTTTGTCTGTGCTGCTATAGAACTGTCAGAGTTTTCAGTGGCAATTTTCCTTGGGCTACAGCTATCAAAACAGCCTGCCAGTTCCCCATCTGCTAGGGAGCTTTCCTGTCATATGTAGATCACTGTCAATAGGCTGTGTTCAAGAATTAGGATATTGCCCGAAATCCTTGTTTGGCTGACAAGCTCATTTTCTGTAACATCTTGTTTAACTTGTGCTGTAAGTGATGCGATCTAAATGAGAACATGTTGTGCAACCGAAAGCATTGCACACTATGTATGGTATAGCCTTTGTTTAACTCCTTTTTCACCCCAAAGTACTTTTCTAATAGCCGAAGGGCTGGTTGTGATGGTTTGGGAACCTTCTCTCATGGAGATAACTTATTTTTTCCCCATGTGATGTACAGGGACTTGCTCTGAGCATAGTTTTCCATAATGAAGTGCACACACATCAAAATGCTTTTGCTTATGAGTGATGGCAAGGTCCTTGAAGGCCAGGTGATGAACCTGATAATATAAAAGGAAAGTAGGATGTTTCCCAGCTCCATAAACTGTGCAACTGGGCAAAAAGGCTGGAGAAGCCATACAAGCATCTTGTAGATACTTTCCCATTATGGAGTGTAACGAAGCAGCTGGTTTATGTACTGTGTTCTGCTGACTGCGTTGAGATTAACTGGCAGAGCAGGTTGAAGAGAATAAGATGAAATAGCTGCGGTATGACAGCTCATTTAGTTTTGGAGATGTCTCACTATGTAAGCTATCACTGCAAGACTCTTCTTTCTCTAATAATGAATAATAATAGATAACTGGAGATTACGCTGTTTTCTACTTCATCTTCAAAGAGGACTTAAAGCCAGCTTTTCCACAATAATTCACCCGTATGCCAGCTGATGCACGCTGCCCTGTATGTGCTGCCATTTAATAACAGGAGGGAAGATGCTGCTGCTGGTTGGGGAAATGTGCTAGAATCCAGGATTCCTGATTTTCCTGATTTCCTTTTTTTTTTTTTTTTTTAAGACAAGCTACCACATTTTATTGTCTTTTTTTCTCATCTGCTGGAGAAAGATAATGCTACTTGTTCAGAGGGTTACACCTGCCTGGAGCTTGCAAAGAGGTCTGATACACTGCTTTGGCAGAAAGGACTCCAGCTGAGGAGTCTCTTACGGTTAATGTAAGGCAGGTTTTCTCCAGAGAGAGTTACCAGAAATGGATTTCCACTTTTTGGTTCTGCCACGGACAATGTACGTGAATGTTCTACACCTTGTTCAGTATATTGAATGGAAAGACCATTTCGTGCCTAATGGGAGGCCACAGCACTATTGCTCGACTTTGTTGTCTCTCCACTGTCATCTTCAATCTTCATGTAAGCTAGCTGGTTGCAACTAACCCAAGTTTTTCCTAAAATTTACATCAGGTAAATGCTGAAAAGTGAATTTTAACAATTGTGTAGATTAAAAAAAAAAAAAGCACACACAACAACAAACTGAAAGCCACTGCTGTTGTCAGGCAGTGAATACGGGTAGTAGAGTTGTTTCCCTAGCAGGTAGGCCATGAAAAGCCTTTGGACTGTTACAAACCTTGTCACTACACTGATGCTCGTCTATCTCATTTGTGTTTTTAGCAACAATTCCTGCAGTGAATGCCACCAGGATGAATGAAAAATTCCCTTTAGCATTCACATAGCTCTTGCAACTTCAAAGCCTGTAACGACGTACTGCTGAGACGGGTTGCTAGTCCTCTGAACCCTGCAGGGATAATGCCAATGTGTTTCTGTAGCAGATAAAGGTGCTCCAGGTAGATGTGAGTAGGACCTTTCCTCAGTCATGTTTGTAGTTACTTAGCCCTGGATCCAGCTTAATTTTGACTCTTATCATAGTGCCATAAATTAAGTATTAGAGATTTGACAACTCCCTACTAGTTGTATTTGTATTGGTTTCAAAAACAAGGCAAAACAAGCAAGCCTTGCGTCAAGCTACTGGCTCTTGAAATGAGTTAGGCATCCTTACCTGACTAAAGGTTGTGATGGTGCATTAATTCAGGTTGGGTGAGGGGTGCTGGTACCTCTCTTGTGAAGTTCACACCACGCAAAACGTGTTCTGATTGAGCTGTCAGTGTGTAGGCTGCTTCTTACTCATCAGAATTTTCTTTGAACTCCATAAACAATTTGAAACAAGCTGCGTGAGAACAGCACTGAGTAATCTTGGGTGAGCCTGGGCGGACTCTGACTGCTGTATGTGCGAAGAGTTATGGCCACAGTGAAAGCGCTCTCTGAGGTGCGCTGTTTATTCAACTTTCTCTATTACTTGCTAAAAATTCACTGCTGCTGTCAAACCTCTTGCCAGTGAAGGGAGTTGGAGTGTCTTGCAGTGATCCCCAGCACGCAGGGAGATGACTGATGGCCTGTCTGTTGGTGAAGTATAAGCTATTTTGGGAAGAAAAGTAGCACTGCCTTGTTTATAGGAGTGCATCCAGTACCTGGCACTGAAGGATATCTGATCCAAGCTGGTGCCTCAGGACACCACTAGTGAAAGGGTCATAGTAGTGAATTAAAACTGGAACGGTTACTTTTGCAGTCTTCCTCTAATTCTAGACTGATCTCTCAAAAGAGAAAATAAAAATTAAATTTGCATTCCAGACTTTGGTTAAAAAGTGAAAAAACTGTTCCGTGTCATGCATAAACTTCTGTTGGCAAACAGTGCAAATGAGAATTGGATTAATCTCTTGATTTAACTTTGCAGTCATATAATCTCTCTGAAAGATTGCAGTGTGGCTTCCTTTTTCTTTAATTGACTTGTTCTCTCTGCAGCAGCTTCTCTTTACACAGTAAGACAGTATTGCTGCTGCAGGATAGAACCAATTGCAATGCTTTGTTAAATAAAGGTTATTTTCCTCAGGGAAATGAGATCACATGAAAGAGAACTGATTTCTGTCCTGAGCTCTCGTGTAATACCCATTACTGCTTACTGACAAAATACTGGACGCTGCTCCATGAGGCTGCTTCTGAAGCAGTCCAGTCAATTCCATTGTCTGACATCAGCTTTAAATGTTATTTCCTGGAAAACATCTGAGCAACTTAAAAAAAAAAAAAATATTAGATTTCAGGAATCTTCAATGACATTCAAAAGCTCTGCTCAGGAAGGAAAGGACTGACATTCTAGAGCACATTTCAGCACATAATTCTGATGGATTTGCCTTTTAGTTTTTAACCAAAACTTTTATCTTTAATTTTTTAAGTATCTGAGATTAACTCATGGGCTAGTCTCAACCCCTGCCTAAAGTGGATTTAGGGCCAAATTTATGGTCAAGAAGAGAAATAGCACAAGCTTGAACCAGGACTTTCTGTCTAGTGCCCTAGCTAGTAGTGAAGTGCCTACTTTGGGTTGAGGCTGCTTTGTTGGCATTGAAAAGCCTTTGCTTTATTTCAGGCCAGGATGGAAGCAAACATGCAGGTTTTGACGCTTGTGAAGCTGAATTTCTAAACTGTTTATGTTGCTGGGTCCCTACTTAGAGGCAAATGCTACTGGCTATTGGAGTGGTCATATTATTTAAGTAGAATAAAAAGAGTGAAAAACAGGTAGTCAAATCCCTAGTGCATATAGAACCGCCAGCACAAGATCTAATACGTTCCCCCCTGCACCACAAGAAGGAGGTATCTACATAGTTAACAAGAGACTTTCTCCTTTGTGGAATGTGTGTGCTGTTAAGTGGCTGTATCTGCTCTTCTACTATAATCAAGAAGAAAGTCATACCTGTCTGATACGGCATTTATTGCGTCATGACTTTACTGTAACTCCAGTTCATGCTGATCACATGGAAGGAATCCTTCTGTGCACAAGTTCCTTGAATATTGCTGGTCCAGGCACACTTATGCTATTTTTAAAACAGTTAATAATAACAGCAATTTAGGAGAGAGAGCTCTTCAAAATATGTCTACTCCTTTAAACTGTGGCTTGGAGAAAAAACACACCTTTTTCTAGGGTTGTATTATCTACTAACCATCTACGGCAAGTTTTCTTCTATTAAGCATTGGGACTTCAGTAGCTTATAGGTCTGACCTATTTTGCCGTTTACAAGCTGCCTGATGTCTGCTCCCTGCGTTTTCACAGGAAGCTGTAGGAATTATGTTATCAAGGGTGCAGCAGTCACATTTGGCATCAGTGTTAGGAAAATGTCTTTTCCATTACCCTAAATACGTACCAGGCATTTTCAGTAGTGTGGCATATGGAATATTGAGCTCTCTGGAAAGTGACCTTTAAAGGATGTCTAACTGCAAACCCTCTCTGATGGCTTTGGAGGGTGGTATATTTTTCCCTATTACCATCGGAAAATTTGAGACCTTTACAAGAATTAACAGTGTAGAGTTGCTGTTAATTTGTCATGCTAACACTGATAATTGACTTTAGTCTCACAGAAGAGCTGGGCTGAGTAATGCTTCCTCCTGCACATAGCAAGTATTTTCTTTGATCTTTATGACTTCCAGTGTGCTGGAACATCTAGGAACTCCTGAGCTTTTCTCCTACTGTTAAACTATCTGCCTTCCTAGGAATCTGTGTTTGTGAGCCTCAGGGGTTTGTAAGAGACTTTGATGTTGAGCGCCAGGTCACTTCTCTAGCTAAGCTCCTCTCTTTGGGTGCTTTTTGCCCCCCAGCAGATGGTATGTGTTGGACTCGGTCTGTACCAAGCGCTTGTACTCATCACATGCAGGTTGCCTTCAGAGGGAGGGGGACAGAGCGCAGTCCTGAAGGGAACAGAATAAAATATAAATGAAGCAGACGGCACAGCAGGAAGCAGGCTGGAAGCTCAAAATGTACCAGGGAGCTTTGGAGGGCTGCCTGCTGACTAACGAAGAGCCAACCTCATCACAGGAGAGAGGGCTGCTCGCCCCTCCTCCAGAGTGCTGAGTATTTACATCTTCAAACACATTTAAAGAACAAAGTTAGATGGAAATACCTCCTCTTCCCTTCTGACATGTGCTTATCTGCACTCTCTTCTGTGGGAAAGGCTGCATTGCCAGGGTTGCGCCACACTGATGTAAACTCACATTATATCACGCTGTCAGCCAGCAAACAGAACCAGTCTGTGTTGTATGCCTCCCTCATACATCTTGCCTGGCAAACAGGGTAAAGATGTGGCCTGGTACAAGTTAAATACACTCTCATCTCTAGTGTGATACACTGTCTGCCTTAAGTGTTTAACTGCACAAAGTGTAGTGCTTTATTCATCACTAATAACACCTGAGGGGCTTGGGGGTGTTTTGGGCATGGAATGATGAACTGTCACATACAGGATACAGTGTTGGATCCAGTCTGGATTGTTAAACAAATGTCCACCTGTGCTAAGGTTGTGAAATAAAGCTGCATTTGTTATCGAAGAGAGAAGCAACTCCCTTGAGAGTGCAAATCCTTCTAGTACCTGGCAGCGTTCTACCACTAGCAGTAGCTGGAACACTCAGGCAGCAGTCCTGGTGGAGTCCAGAGACTGAGAGGGTCAAGGAAAGTGCATGGAAGCCTTATTTGTCTGGTCAGGCATGCACCCAAAACCAGTCCTGCTTTTGCCGGCTCTGCAGTTCTAGTGTGGAAGCAAAATGGATCAGAGACATCAGATGCCCTTCACTGGCATCAAATTTATGGGGTAAAATACCATGCTGAATGTAAAGCTGTTTTGCAAACATGCTGTTTTCTGCTCCTCCAACTGCAGTAGAAATTTGTGTCTCATTTTAAATGGTGTTCCACTGTTGATGGATCAGGTTTGATGACCTTCCATAAGCCCTAGGTGTACTGGAGAATTCTAATTTTCAGTCGTCCTGTTGCCAGCATCAGAGCCTGTTGTTCCCTGCCTGCAAACCGAGAAAGTTCGTACTCCAAAATGGACATGTGTGTGCAGCAGAGTACGGAGGAGACAAAACACTCCTATAACTGGTACCAAATACCAAACACTGACTGAGCAAGTTCATAGTGCTTAACTGATACTTAAATGTGTGGAAAAAACAAGCAACCCATTCCTCTGGCTACTCCTCCAAAACCCCCAAACCAACCAACCCACGGACTGTCCATTGCAGCTTTGTAGGTACGTGCACGTTCCTGACTGCCAGACCCATGCCTGCCTCACAACCCTTGTCGAGCTGTCTACAAACCCAAACATTTAGCTGTGTTGGAAAATGTAATTGAGAGTTGCACTTCATAAGGTACGCTTCGGTTACCATTTCCAGTTTCATCATCTAGAATCAGACCTTCTACTTCACTAGGATGAAATTGCTGACCTTTTGGCAGAGATTTGAGTAATTCTGGCAGTAGGCGGCACCCATACTAATAGATGCATGGATCACAATTGCACATGCCTTATTTCCTTTGTAAGTCAAGCGAAAAGAACCTTTTTCCTGTTTTTAGAAAGGAGATGCGTGCTGGAGTTGAATCCTTAATAGCACTGTGGCAAGTGGATTTATAAAAAAATATTATTATTTTTTCAGTGACTTTATTTCACCATTATTCTGGTGAATTTTTTTAGCCACAACAATCTGGTGAGGTTCTGCCTTCCCTGTTACAGTGAATGGTTGTAGACAAAATGTGTCAGACAAGCTTATTCATACTAATGACAGCCATCCGTCTCTTTTTACCAGCAAAGTGCTCTCCTTGCACAGTTTTAATTTAAATCCATGAAAAAAGCCTTTCTCTCCTGAGTAATGTCAAAGGCCTCTACACCTCTATTTTTATTTCTTTGTCCTCATTTTTCATTCTGTAGTAGCATAGGTGCATCTCTCTTCTTTCTCCTTTAGTGAGTTTCGATGATTTTGACCTGTGAATGGTAAGGGTAATAGAAGCTTGATCTTCCATGGCAAAACATAGCCCATTATTCATCATTTTTCTATTCAGACAGTGAAGTGTATTTCTTATATGTGTGGCTTCATCTGCCCATGTGGTAGAACAGCTTTGTGCTCTTTAAAGTTTCTTCAGTTTGTATTTTTCCTGATTTCATCACTTTTAGTGATTGGCTTGGTGTTGTGGAACCAGGACATTTGGTTAAGATTTGAAGCCTTGGCGAGCCTTGCTTGCAAAGTAGATTTTGGTGAAGACTGAGAAACCAGCTTAGCAGTTTAGACTCATTTTGGCATTGATTTATCCAAGTAAGTGACAGTCAAATTCACCGTCTGCCGCTGCTTCCCACAGGCTTACCAGCTGGGGGTTGGGATGGCGAATGCATTGAGAGGCAGATCCTCAGCAGCACTGGGAGCAGGACGAAAGCTCACAAGTGTCTGAGATGTGGAGAATCTCAAAGCGTGGAGAGTGGTGCTTGTTATCTCAACAGATGACTCTTGCCTGTTGCGCTGCTTGTGTAGTTGCTCAGTCGTTAAGCACATTCTTCTCACAGGGAGATATAGAAGGGTCCTGCTGGGATTGTTCTGAAGGGAAAGATTTTTTTTTCTTTCTGCTTATGATATCAGCAATTCCAAATGCTTCATTAAGATGCAGAGAGTGAAGAGAAAAATCAGTATTTTTGAAGATCTGCATTGTGATTATGATTCTGATGAGTTGTTCCTCGGCAAAAGGAAAGTTGGCACCACAGCAATCGTGTGTTTGTAAACAGCAGAAGCAGAGAGGTCACGTGGATCAGGCCATCACTAATAAGATGTCCATCCAACCAGCTGTAGAAGCTGCTTGACCAGTTGCCCACAACTGTTGCCTTCTGTGCATAAGGGTGCCCCTACAAGAGTGCAGTCCCTTTCGCATTCAGCCATCAGGTGACCTCAGAGATTATTTCAGCCCCAACTGGATGGCTTACTAGGGGCATGGCAAGTGCTAAAATGCTGGTATCCTCCCACTTTGCAGGATAAATTATAAAATCACTTCATGGTCTCCCAATGATTTCTCACAAGTCCCTCCTGCACAAAGATGTATGTTTTCCTGCAGTTCAGGGGGAAATCGATCCTGGAGCAGCTCAAGCATTGCTGAAAGGAAATCTGTGGATGGTGCCTCAGAGATGAGTGATCATGATGCTCCAGAAGGTGCAGTAATGTGGTGATCTGCCCCTTTGAGCGTCCATCTTTTGGGTCAATGCTGCAGGCAAAGCTCCTCTGAGTCAGGAGAGAGCAGCACAACCAAGCAATATCTCTGCTGTCTTGTGACTGTCCATCTCTTGGAAAAAAAAAAAAATTACCAAAACCTTGAAACAGTGTCTTCTCTCCTTGCTTACAGAAGTTGGGCTCTCCCTTGCTAATGAAGTGTTCACAGCTGGCACCTGTGGGAGGAAAATTCAGGTGTCTGCTATACAATAGCTTTTGTTTAATCTCCACTGCAGTCATCAGACAGAGCTCTTCAGTTTCTTCTTTGCCACTTACCAGCTTAATTATATCCAGATAAACAGTGTGCTGGAAGGACAGTTGCTGCAGGAAAAAAACCTGTGTGGTAAAGACACAATTAGATACATTCAAACATGGGGAGCTTTAGCCGTTCTCTGTCATTCCTCTGACGTCCAGGCTTCCTCATCCTCTTGTGCTGACCAGAAGATGTAAGACAGATCAAAACGGGAATTACAAGGGGCTCCTAGGATATAGGGTGATCTATAGGATACTAGGCAGTCCTTGATAGCTTAAAAAATGTTATCAGATGTGACAACTAAGGATGTATCCATACTACAACGTGCCTTAATCCCAGGGGACAGTCGCAATAAGAAACACCATTGCTGTGCTCAGCACGAAGTGCCTGACCAGCTATGCTGGCTTTCAAATTTACTGAGGAAAGAGCGAAGCAGCTTGCAAATAACTTTAGCTAAAAATGACAAAAGGAAAAATGATGGTGCTTTTAAAATACCAAATCATTTTGCTTTAAGACTTTCAGTTGAAAAACTGACTTTCACTTAAGAAATGTAAAATTTGAAATGGAAAAAATATCAATCTTGGGGGTTTTTTAGTGTTACATATTACAAAGGCAAAGTAAAACACTTCATTTGGGCTGGAGAGATGTTCTTTTGTCAAAAGCTAAAGGCTTTTTTCTGTGCATCTGGAAAAACTTGTCTACTTGTTTAC